>JACEEZ010020299.1:183398-218398 GCA_016584305.1 Chionoecetes opilio
TTGATGCCGGCCCGTAATGACAATGTTTGCTGGGAAGATGGAGGAGGAAAAAACGGGTTGGGTACGTGTTGTTGATTAGAGAAGGGGGGGAAACGGGGGAGGGGGTTGTAATAAAGAAGGGGGTGTGGGGAGGGAAAACGGGGGGGAGGAGGGTTGGGGATATGGAGAAGCGTTGTCGTGTGGTGGGGATGTGTGTGGTTACAAGGCGGGTGGGTTGGAATCTTCACGTGTTTAGGGAGTAGGGGGTAGGAAAGTAGGGGGAAGAGTAGGTGTCACCAGCGTACTGGGAGAGGGGGGTAGGGAGACGAGGGGGGGTGTCACCGCGTTGTGAGGGCGTATGCGGGTAGGAAGACGAGAGGGCGGTGTCACCGCATGAGGTGAGGGAGGAGGGGATAGGTAGTAGAGGGTGGGTGGCAGGTGAATGAGAAAGGGGGGAAGGCGGAAAGGGGGTGGGACAAAAACGGTGGGGGAAGGTAGGGATGGACAGCGCGCGTAACGGTTTTCTATCGTCACGATTAGCATCAAGACGATCACGGTAGTGTCAAGAAGCTGCTACATAGATATACGACAGCGTCACGATAGAATTAACGAATAGGCTGCGTTGGGTTACAATTAACATCGGGGAGCTTTAGGGCACCGCACAACGTTTCGTGGCCCCGGAACGAGCGCGTCACGGAAGCGTCACGCACGATCGGTCACGATGGACCCATAACCAGCGACATGACGGCGCATGCATTGCATGATTGCGCGGTTGTGGCTTCGATTATGAATGTGTATGGCTGACGGGGCTTCAGGGGTAGAGGGAGGGGGGAGGTTGTCAGAGCGGCATTGTTCAAGCTGAGCTTGTATCGGCCAATGATCAACCGCGCCTCAGATTTTGAGGCTCTGAGACCATGAGCGTTACGTACCATACGTGTCTCGGCGTCCGGCTATTGCGAGAAAAAAACATAAATACCGAAATCCAATACGACACAAATAATTACCGATACCGGTATATACGATGCCACCACCAATACCCGATAACGGTATACCAGAACAAAATTAATACCGGTAACGACCGGTATACGGCGTTAAAATACCGGTATTTTCGGTATACCGAAAACCGGTGCACATCCCTATTAGGCGGGGAGTGTCGGGATCCCGCGAGGCAGTGACCAGTAGCCTGTCGATCTCTCTGTTAATGACGAGGTTTAAAGGGCCCGCGTTCCAACCTTCCCGCCTTTTGTACTGCCGCCCATACAAACAAGAATGACGTCACCCATCATCACCGCTGAGTGTATTTGTTGGCAATAACTGGGCCCAGATGGCAACTACGCTCCGAGCGGACCCGCCGAGAGGGAGCGATGACTTGAATTTAACGTTGTTACGCGGTCGGACAGCTGGTACGGCGGTGCGGTTAGACTTGTTGTGACGTATGGTGATGTCTTTGTTGTATGTACGGCCGGCCGTACAAGCGGGAAGGTGGGAACGGGCTTTAAGTCTCTAATAAACACATCGTAACGCGCCCCCCCAGCCGCACCGGAACATAAGACCCAATGTGGCCAATGTGGGTATATATGTCGCCCAATTGTGGCATCGCAACATGGGGCCCATATAGCTTTGTCCACGGCACCGTGTGACGCCGCAATGTGGGGCTGCCCTATGTGTCCCAGGTGGGCTAACATGGGACCTTGTGGGTTCCCAGTGGGCTTATGGGAACTATGTGGTCCCCAGGTGGCTTAATGGGAACTATGTGGGTCCCAGGGGGATTAACATGGGACTATGTGGGCTTATGGGAACTTATGGGGGCTCCATGGTTTGGGCTTATGGGAACGATGTGGGTCCCAGGTGGGCTGATGGGAACTATGTGTGGTCCAGGTGGGCTGAACATGAACCTATGTGGGCTTATGGGAACTATGTGGTCAGGTGGGCTCGACATGATTGAGTTCGATTTAGTGCCTGACAGCAATACCATATGAATCCAACCTATATCTCATGTCTAGCCCAAGATTTTGGGATGTTTGTCTTCAAAATTTTGGACTTTTTTTCGGCAAAATATTATTTTTTTCTATTTTTTTTCTCAAAAAAATTTCTCTCTTCAAAATTTTAGATTTTTTTTTCAAAATGTGAATGTTTTCGCAATTTATTTTTGTTTTTTTCAGATTGATTATAATTCTAATCAATTCCTAAAAAAAAAAAAAAAATTGAGAAAAACCTTCACAATTTTGAAAAAAAATCTAAAAGTTGAGAAGAAAATTTTTTTTGAAGAGAAAAAAAATAGAAAAAATAATAATTTTGAAGAAACAATCGTCCAAATTTTGAGAACAAAATCCAAAATCTGGGACTAGGACAGGAGATATAGGTTGGAATTAATATGGGTATTGTGTAGGCATATAAATCAAATCAATCAGTCTAGCCCACTGGGACCCACATAATCAATAAAAAAAAATCAAATACTGAGAAAAAAATCCAAAATTTTGAAAGATTTTTTCTTTTGAAGAAAACAACAATCTTGAAGAAAAAGAATGCAAAAAAAATTAAAAAGAAATACAATCCAAAAATTTGGAAAGAAAAAAATCCAAAAATATTGGGGTTAGACATGAGATAATAGGTTGGATTCATATGGGTATTGTGTGGGCATGGCATTATTAAGGTGGTTATATGCACAAATTAATGTGCATTATTATTGCTAAAGGGCTAATTGGACAATAGTTAATAGTATTGCTAAAGAAAAGTGAAAACCTACAGATTTCAAAAAATGTTGTAAGATGTAATTTTATTTTGTATATGAACTCTGTTAACAAGCCTTTAACAAGTATATATACGTCATCTATTCATATGATGCAAACGTTTCGGCCATATCCAGCCAGCCCCAGAGTATTGGGATGCAAGTCCTATGTGGCAGCTTGATGAACCCCATGTGGGCATCTAACATGGGTACCATAATGAGTTGTAATCTTGGCAATGCCATTGTCTTTGCGATGGTGTCGTATTACAAAGTGAAGTGCTGTATTACAAATTGTTAGTTCTATGGTTAGGGACATTATGTCACAAGATGTCAATAATAATAAAACCATCATTGTTAAGTTATTATATTTTGATTTTGAATACAATATTAAATATATATATAGAATTTACAATACTGATATTGAATTATATGACCAAATAATAATAGAACATGATATGATAAAATAATATAATAATAATAATAGCATAGCCTATACAATCAATCATTGGGGGCATACGACGGGGGGCGCGTTGCCTCGCCCACCACTACGACGCCGCCCGGGGTCACAACGCGCGAGTCCCATGCAGATTCCCTTCCCATACCCATTAATCACGTAACTGGAGGTGCGGGAGACGAAGCAGGACGTCCACCTATCCACGGCCGAGGGGACGTGGAATTAAACTTACTGCCGGTTTCTATAAACGTAAGAAAACTCCAGTATGCCCAATACAGGTGTTCTAACACAATCCGAAAGCATCGGGAACAAAGCCTGGAGATCTGAACCGATACACATGCTCCATATTGCCTTAATTTCGTTTATACTTTGTATACATTGGTACCTCAACTATTGATCCCTAACAACCAGTAATTAATTCAGGGGTAACACCATGAAACGGAATCAGCAAGGACTCCGAGCTTGCGACTCAGGTAGATTACCAGCAGCTACTTCGAGGGATCCCTTGGGACAGAATAGGATCCAGAACTTCGCCTCCCCTCATTAGAGGCCCCGGCCCCACCTTCAATGCTGGGAATAGGGAATCGCCGGCAACAAGAGAGCTGCATCAGCTTCAGCAGCACCCTCCACAGGGAGCAACAAGCATTATCATGAAATATGCAATCTGAACGGCACCTATATTATGAAACAACGCTCTCTATATGATCATATAATGATGACCTGACATAGCAGACTGTGGACTGAATGATAGCATGGGGCAGCTAGAAGGCCAATGCGTAAGAACAAAATTATGATCTCGTCTCAAATTGGAGCCTAAACCACTTCCGAACACTATATGCATTAGTTTTGGTAAACATTGGATAAGTTTTGCGGCTAGGGTTAGGGGTAAGATTTGTTTGGTAAATTTTTGCATAGGACCATAATCCATCTTGGTGGTCTAAGTATGAGATCCGACATGTTTATGTGCCTTTGCAGAACATTGGTACCAATTAGCCGTTCTAGATAGGTTGCCCAGCTGTCATTCAAAGTCCACAGTAGCTTTAATGTCAGGTCATATATTGATCTAAAGACGTTGTTCATATAGATAGGTAGTTCAATTGCATATTGATAAGGGCTTGTGCTCCTGTGGAGAGAGTGCTGACTGAAGCTGATGCAGCTCTTTGGTGCCGCGATTCCCTATTCCTCGGATGAAGGTGGCCCGGCCGGCCTCAACGAGGGAGACGAAGTTACTGGTCCGATTCGTGTCAAGAGGAGTCCCCTCGAAGTAGCTGCTGGTATCTACATTGTCCAGCATATGGCTCGGAGTATTGCTTGATTCCGTTCCTGGTGTTACCCTGAAGTAATTATGGTTGTTAGGATCAATAGGTTTAGGTAACCAATTATAAAGTATAAAGGAATTAAGTGCAACATGGGACATGTGGATCGTTCCAGATCTCCAGGCGTTGGTCAGATGCGTTCGCTTTGTGTTAGAAACCTGTATTGGGCATACTGGAGTTCTTACGTTTATGAGAAAACGGCAGTAAGTTGAATCCCAGTCCACCCTCGCCGTGGAAGGTGGGACCGTCCTCTCGTCTCCCGACACCCCAGTTAGGGGATTAATGGATGGGAAGGGAATCTGCATGGTATATGGGAATATATATGGGACACTATATGGACTATACATAGTCCCATATAGTGTTCGTGTATATCAATGAACAACAATAGACTTTCATAGATTCTGGCATAGATATAGGACCGATAGTGTACATCACGGAGTTGGGCATTTGTGGACGGAAAAACTAGGTAACATAACCGATGTCGGCGCTGAATATATAAATTATATCATACTATACATTTACGGTATATTTTAACAAATATACATTTTATTGTGGCTAAATATATACAAAAGTTGAGGTGTTCAGTTTTCAAGTTGTTTGAATCAATTTTTTTAAGTTGTCGCAATGTATTGTTGTTCCTGTGACATTATCATAACATCTCAGTTTTTGGTAAAAAATATTCTATACAATATGTAAAATTTATCCGTCATATTCACGGGAAAAACCCAAAGTGATAAAAGACAATCTAAATTCTATTCTGTGCTGGAGACACAATGATGGCCTAAGTTACTGTGAAAATGCCATAAAGTTTTTCAGGGGGTAAAGAACTAATAGTGAAACGATGAGGAAGGGGAAGAAAGGAATGTTACAGCAGGATGCGTTAGATCAGATGTAGGCTGTAGATTTTTTGGGAGGAAGGAGGTTAACATGCTACAGGAGAAGGAGTTAGCCAAAGGCAAAACTATAAATCCCTTTTAAGCTACAGGATTGCTTCATGAAAGAAAAAAATAATAAAGGAAAAAACAACTTCCTTTTAAGCCAATATCAGATTACTAGAAATATACAAGGTTTTCGAAATCATGCATATGCCAAATTATTGTTTCTTTCACAGCAGTCAAAATTTACAACAAGTGTCTTGTAAAATGTGACAGTACTATTATCTAGATCAAATGATGCAAAATTGGCACTGCTACACAAAAGGTTGCTTATATGGAAGAAGTACTAGTTTTTGTTCAAAGTCAGACAACATTTACCTAACTTTTAACTTGTCAGACACTTTGCTACATATCTAATACCTAAACATTCTGAATCAAGAGGATGAAAAAAAAATCTACTGATCTTTGAAAATATCTTGAACACTACAAAATGTTCTCAGTTGGTGACAACAACACATTCCTCACAGTCCAACTCTGGTGGTACATCAAAACATGTGGTCTCCCTTCATTGAAACCAATGTAACGGTCACCCCCAGAGAGTGTACGTTGACACTTATGTTATCAAGAGGGATAGGACTGTACCAGTGTGTGTTTACATTGACACTATTTCTACTCGGTCTCTTTCTGTCATCATTGCTTTTATCAGAAAACTTCTTTTCTGGAAATACTGGCGTCTCAGTATGCGCTTACTAGGATTTCGAGGTTCCTCACCATAGTTGTTTATCTCAACGTAAAATGATTTTCATAATGAAGCAAGAAAGCAATTATCTAGAGCCCATATGCGACGCACATCTGGAACAAGTGAGTCAAACTTCATTGAGCAGTATTAGACAAGCGACATAGCGTCATAGATTCCAGCAAAAATCTTTACAAATGCTCAGTAGTGTTCCGATAAGTGACAGTAAGTGCACTGCTCACTCACAGCAAAGAATAACGACTGATAAGACACATAAGTTTTTGGGTATGCTAGTAGCGCTATATATTGCACCATAGCAAAAAACTACCAGGACTCGAGTGTGTACACCAAAAACTGTACTGAACTTCCTTGACTTCCACAATTCTAAATTCAGACAATCGCTCTTGGACTATTTTAGCAACTATCTCTCCGAGCACTTTGTCTTCCGATTGTCTCAGACTTGAGACTTCAGAGATCGTCGAAGACAAAATTTGCCAGCACAAGTCTGAGTGGTCAAGCCCTCATCCAAAGAAAATAATTTTTCTGACATTCCCAATGTTACACGAGGGCATGTAGGCTACAGACAAATTGGAAACAATAGCAACAAGTTTTATCAAAGGAGAAATGCCTAAATGGTGAGCACAGTTTTTTTTTTTTTTTTTCCCCTTCTCAAAGTTATATCTTCCGTCTAACTAAAGCCACCAATATCTGAAGTAAAATATCATACTAGCATTAATAACTAATACGCAGAGTCTATACTAGTGCACAACCTTACACATCTCCGATAGGCTAACAACACAAATGTCCCTGAAAAGTTGTTCGATGAGTCATGGAGCAAGGGCACTCCAATAAAGGCATACACTATCACACTCATATTGTTATCTCATAAAACTTGCCACCATTTGCTCAGAACTACTCATTTTCATTTCTCTCCCCATCCTCTATAAACTATTCATATGAAAAAATAGGAGCTTCGTCGTGGTATTCCACGTCCCACCCATCCCCTCCTCATAACAACTCGGTTTCCCTACCCAATGCCCCTTCCCATAGAATACCCCTCATAACAACAGCTACCTTCGGGCCCATAGAACTCATAGATGGAACTATCTAAAAAGTGGAAGACTCATTCTATAATTGATCGTCAAGCTTGAACGTCTTCAGTACCAGGCACGACAGGGGGGCTACAAGTAGACAATGTATATTAATGCCTCTGGCTACACCAAAATGATAAAAGACTCCACCTGCTGTGTCTTTTATGTCCGTCACTCGCGGAGTACCAGCAAAGTTCTGGGATCTTTGGGCACATTTATGTGAGTAGATTTCAATACCTCTAACAAAGACGAATAGAGCAGAATGGAAATCTTGAATTTCATAGCCCATGGAGCTAGCTTTTCCTATATCACCAGAGTCATCACAAATGGTTAATGTCATTTCATAAAGTCTCCTTCATTCCTCAGCACTGAGATGCTCATTGTAGAAACATCAACACACCCCCACCATCCTAGGTACATCATAAACCTTCCACATACTGCATCATTTTCTATGAAGCATTCTCGGTAAATGGTTATAGTAATGGTCAACACTGTGACTCGGAACAGGCATTGCAGTTTTCAGCAAGGTATTATTAACTGCTTGCTTTCGTCTTGATGAGCATTTTTTCTGTGGATAGAAAAAAAGTTTTCAACAAGAGCCTTGATTTTTTTCTTTTGTCCTTCCACTGAATGTTTCACAATCTCCATATTCAGCCATCCACCTAATGATTAAGTAAATCTTTTATACTGAGAAAATGCCAGACATGCCCATTTATCAACCAAACGATTGGGGAAGTCAAGAACAGTGAGTATGTTGTACGCGACAAACCCTTGACGGGATGAAATCGAGCCGCAGACTTTGTGGTGCAAGGGGCTAACCACTCCACAGCGGAGACTGCAATGGGAAGAAAAAATTAAAAAGTAACAGATGCATTTAAAACCCGAGTAGTAAGGAAGTACGGACCCTGAAAGTCTCTCCAGAGAAGATAATTTTCCAGTTTAAGGGATGAATGTGGACTTTTTAGAAAGTAGTGATTATGGAAGAAAAACTGGGCTCTAAACTACTCACCCCCCGCACGGAGCCAACTTTTTCGTAAAATATTTGCGGCGCAGACCGGCACCGTTGTATAGACTATCAGAGCATGCCACCACACAGTTGGGGCCACCCGACGCCGCCGGTTTCACGACTCCCCATGACCTCGACAGCGACGGTCTGGGCCTGACGGCCGACCCAACATGACGACCAGCGCCGACACAGCAAGTCGTGTGAAGTTGGAAACTAAAGTTTAATTAAAGTAATCGTCCCGACCATTAATCATTCCTTGAACAATTTTTAATCAATCAATCAATATTGGGGGAAACGCGGGGGTGGCGCGTCGCCTCGCCCACCCTACGACGCCACTCCCGGGGGTCACCACGCGCGAGTTCCCATGCAGGCTCCTTTCCCATACCAAGCAGCTCTCGACAAATTTGCTCGATTTAATGCAGTCAAAATATAGCCATGATCGAGTATATCAACAATATGTTGTCACATTTTGCATCCAGTCACCCGTTTTTAAATGATCCGCATTCAAAATCTGTAAATTCCCCGAGCTCTCAAAACACAACTGGCGACTAGCAGACGACGCACCACGGTTCGGCGACGTCACAACAGTAAGTCTCCCAGCCCTGCCTGATACAGATGCGCGGAGACTCGGAGAAAAATGTAGTACTTGGGGAATTTTGGGTGTTTCTGATATATTTTTTGTGCGATGTGGCATGTACTTGCATCCTGTGTGGGTGCAGCGTGGGGGCTGTGCCTTTCCCGAGAGCTTAGCACCCATTTGCAAACTGTGCGGCGACGATGTATGTGTGCAGACGTGTCAAGCGGTAGGGAGCGGCGGGTAGTAGCAGGTAGTAGCGAGGCCACCGAGATGAGAGGGCTCGCTACTACCCGCCGCTTGACACTTCTGCACACATATATCGTCGCCGTGTGGGTTGTGAATGGGTGCTAAGCTCTCGGGAAGGGCACAGCTTTCTTACTGTGCCCATGCAGAATGCAAGTATGTGCCGTGTCGCACAAAAAATATACCAGAAGCACCCGGGATTCTTCTTATACTGTATTTTTCTCTGAGTCTCCGTGTGTCTGTGTCGGGTGTCTGGGAGGCTTACTCATGTGACGTCGCCAGCTAGTTTCGCACCACGGCTGGAATGTGGCTGTTGTTTTTCCCGCGCTTTTTACAAAAGTCATGTTTTCAGGGAAATAAGGCGTGAAAATGAATAATTTTTTGTGGATTAGGTATTTTGAATGAACATTCAACATAATTATGCAAAGAAAAAATGGGTCTGGACGATTACTTTAAGAAACTACCCCCCGCACTCACACAATGCCCTCTGCTTCAAGATAACCCGCCAGGGTGGTGCGGTTGGTAGAGTTACTGGCTAAGAGTGTGCAGAGTCCCTGCGCATTCGGTCAGCGGTTCGAGTCCACCGAGTTCGTCCTGGCGTGGTGGCGCTTTGTATAGTCAATAACCTTGTAGTTGGTACTTGCAAAGTGTCTAGATAGGGTCAAAGTATCTTATCTTATGCTTCAAGATACACAAACAAACTAGCAATAATTCAGCATGGAAGCTACGCCAGCAGTGGGTACCATCCCACATGCATGGGGATACAGTAGCAGACAAGGCAGCTAACCTAGCACACACACTACCCAACATCACTCACTTACACATAGATGCCCATGACAATAAAGTTCTGATCAGTTTTGTAATAAAAAACACTGAGAACCTATGTATCACCACAGCCTTGCTATCCACAACCTTAGGAAATCTCACTCACAGCTAAATCTCATCCGAGGATCATCTCCTCCAACCTTCCCTAGAAACTGTAATAACAAGACAAAAAATCTATAATAATATAAGCGAAAGTGTGTGTGTGTGTGTGTGTGTGTGTGTGTGTGTGTGTGTGTCTGTCTGTCCGCGATAGGTGCCGCCCCCAGTCGCGCAATCCCCTCATATGGCACAGTTTTGGAATCGGGTCGACCAGGGGAAGGTTATAAGCCCACTTATGAGATGATCCGATCACTTTTTTTTAATTTTTTTTTAGCAGCCTATTAACGAGAATTGTGAAAAAAGTGGGTTGCGAGAATTGAGGAAACCTTGATGTAGGGTGATGGGTAATGGGTGATGAATGGGTGGGTGATGGTAATGGGTGTGGGTGATGGGTAGTGATGGTGTGGGTGATGGTGATGGGTGGGATAGTGTGGATGGGGCAGCCTATTAGCGGAATTGTGAAAAAAAGTGTTTGCGAATTGAGGAAACCATGGGGAGGTGATGGGTATGGTGAGTGAATGGTGGGTTGATGGTAATGGTTGGGTATGGGTGAGTGAATGGGTGGGGGGAATTGGGTGAGGAATAGATGGGTGGTGATGGGTAATGGTGAGTGAATGTGTGTGGGTGATGGGTAATGGGTGAGTGAATGGGTGGGGGTGTGGTATGGTGGTGAATGGGTGGGGGTGATGGTAATGGTGAGTGAATGGGTTGGGGTGATGTGAATGGGTTGGCGTTAATACATACATTTCTACATCCATGATTTCAGGAAAGCTAGAAGGGGCTATCTGGAGAGTCTGTGTTTGGTGGGCCGAAGGCCCACCAATAGCCCTCCGCAGGAGCTAGCCAAAAGTCCGCCCGGAGGGCGGCTTTGCGGCTAGTAGGACATAATGGTCTCAACACTGGTTTATGGAACTGTCACCGATAGGAATTCTTGCTGTAACACCAACCAAGAAATCTCGCCGACAGTGGAACACTCGTTTACGTGGAAATGTTCTTGCAATAAATGAAAAGGAAGAATAAATTAAGGCTATCTCATTATTGGACACCACATTTTTCGTTTATCCCAAAAGACTAAAACAACACTTTTGACATTGGTAATGTAACCTGACCTAACTGGGAGACTGCCCCCCCCACCCCTACGTTCACTAACCTAACCTGGACATTGATTAACAGACCAACAGGTAAATTTCTAGAAAAGCACCATATTCACTTTAAATTGGTGGACAAAATAATTTTTTTCTGGCGAGTTTTGATGCATTTGGAATGAATCTGCTAACCGTTTATGTCGCAAATCCTTATTTTTTTTAATAGGTAATATCGGCAATACCTTGACAGCGGTACGAGGCGTTCTTCAACCCGCTATGGATCCACGCCGCGTGCTGTTCCACCTCGCCGTAAGACCAGTTTTGTTGTTTCATTATGATTTTGAACTGTAACCACTGGTTATTAAACAAATTTAACCTAACCTAACCTGCCAGTAGCTGGCGCATAGCTAAATGTATTAAATATGTATGTGCAGAAGCAAAGACTACTGTATACAGTAGTCTTTGGCAGAAGGCACCTCATATAACACATAGGTGTCCTTCGTAGTGAGTATGGTGCTTTTCAGGAATAATAACGAGCAACATAACCTAACTGTTCAGGCTATTGCTGGTATTTAGTCCCTGGATGCAGAAACACGGATAAAAGTTGATTAATGGTATATATTGCCTGGGTACTGTAATATCAAGATAACTGGAACTGTCGCCGAAAATAAAAACACTTGCTGACGTGAACATTTGTAACACTCCGATGTCGGCGAGAATTCCTATAAGCGACAGTTTCCAGATACCCGCTCATTCAATAACCTAACCTGGACATTGTTAACTGGCCAACATGACCTAACCACATAATTTAGCCTAACTGTTCAGGCTATTGCTAGTATTTAATACCTTAATCAACTTCTGAACAAAAACCCCACCTCTAACCTAACCTGATTTAGCCTAACTTAACCGTTTCTGGATGAAATAACAGTGAATTCTTGGTAGTACAAGTAATGCCATTATTATTCAATTGCGCCATGGGAAATGGGCTTTCAAAACACTGAATAAGAAATCTACACGATGATGTAGGCAGGGCCGGATTTAGACCTGTGGAGGCCCCCTGGGCAGCCTCTGTGTGGGGGCCCCCTTTCATTACAAAATTTTACAAAGTATGAGATGCCGAGCAGCTGGGGGGTCCGGGGATTTTTTTTTTGAAATTTTAGCCTTTTAGGAGCATTTTGAAACAATCAGCATAGCTAAATTGAGAAATTATATTAACTTTAGCAATGTATACAATAGAGAAGGATTGATTATCAGTTATATTTATAAGCAAAGTAAGCAATAGCTACTGTTTACAACACTAGTCTGAATATCTATGATGCATATCTACATTTTCCATATACAGGGAGGTCCCGTTATACGAGCATTCGGTATACGAGAATCCGATGATACGAGATGTGTAAATTAGGGTCTATTTTCAATATACGAGATCAAAAATCCAATGATACGACATTCAAACTGGGGTGAGTAAAATTATCAATTTTCAAATGTGCGCCCTACCACTCCCGGGCGGGACAAGGGGGATTTGGTTGACCCCAGTGAGGTCACCCCTAGCAAGCCGTGACCTGAAGGGTAATTAAGCATATGGCGCAGCCTGACATTTAGGGGTAATTAGCCAGGTGGTGCGGCCCCAACCTTGGGACCGCAGTCAGGTCACCCCTAGCAGGCGTGACCTGAAGGGTAATTAAGCATATGGCGGGGCCTGACCTTTAGGGGTAATTAGCAGGTGTGCAGCCCCAAACCCTTTGGGGACCGCTACACTACTTCTCTTGTACCCACGCGGCGTCCCTACATTACAACGCCCTTTTTTGCTTGTTATGCATGTTTTATTTTTTGTTAATGTTGCAGTTATTTTGTGTGCTATTTTCTCTTTCAGAATGCTTTTTCTACAGAATAAGTAGTACAGTGTGGGTAATATAGACGCTGTGTGTTTGTTGTGTTTGCTACAGTTTTTTATTGCTTGAAAACATGTCTTTTTTTTTTTTTTTTTTTTTTTTTTTTTTTTTAATTGATGGGGTCCTGGAACCAACCTATATTTTACCTAAGTTATGGGGTTTCGCTATACGAGATTTTGCTTTACGAGTATGCCAGGTGGAACCAAACTGCTCGTATCTTCGGGACCTCCCTGAAATCTGCAAATGAAAAAAAAAAATTTTACAATACCAGTAGCTACTTTTAATTACAGAACTGGCAGTGGCATTTTACGAGATCTAGCCCTTGCAAAGTTTTTGATCAAATCAGGGAAGTCATTTTTCTCTGGGGATGTCATATTCAATCTCATCAAGCTAGGTGGCTAAGCCTGTCATGACACATTGTAGTACGAAGTCTGTTTTTGAAAATTTCATTTAACTGAAAGAACGTTCCCCCAGAACAATTTGTAACCATGAGCACCAAGTACATCCGAAACATTATTTCAACATTTGGAAATGTATCTACAACATTCTTGTATATCAACAGCTTGTAAAGGAAATGTGCCCCCCCTTTCTCTACATCTTCGTCTATGAGAAATTGAGTAAAGAAGGCTGCAAACTGCACTATTCAACTCCAAGTGTTTGACCCAGATTCATTCTTGTACTCAGCAACCAAATTTTCGCTGCAGCTGCTTCAATTTCATCACAATTCAATGATTGCATTTTTATCCAAGAACCCAAAAAAGTAAACAGATTTCTTCATAAGCCTTCAACCGTTGATCCGTGAACTCAGGAACTGATTAATTGCTGGAAGGAAATTCTGTATGCGAAATGCTTCTGACTGTGAGAGTGATGCTTCTTCCGATCGTTCATAATCCAATGGATTGAGTAGGACATTACGTTGGCGCTTACGTGTCTGTAAATATTCCTCGTTCCTGACAATTCCTTCCCCTTCTCCTCATAAACATGGAAGCGATCTCGTTTTTCACGTACAAAACATTCCAAGGACTTAAACATTGCGACTGCGGGTGTTCACTCAAGTTTTGGATCCTGAAATGCGTGGCTTGTGGCATAAACTCTACCAAGAATGCCATGCCAAAAAACTGCATAAATGGTTGTCTCTAGCTTGCCCATCTTTTCAAGGAGACCGCTGGCTTCATAACGAGTTTTCCCATCTCATTCTCATCACTAGTTATTTTAGCAAGTGCTTCACGGATTGGGACATATCCTTGGACAATTGCTTTCACTGCAACAGCTCGACGGGACCATCTTGTTGTAGAAATCCTCTTTGGTACAGACACTGGGCCAGATTCTACATTTTTTCAGTAAATCCTAAAAATTGCATAACGACGTGTAGAAGCTGTGAAGAACACATAAATGGCCTCTAGAAAATCAAAAAATGAGATAGCTGCTTACAACATTCAGCTGCAGCTTTTCCAACCAGGTTTAAAATGAGTGACCTGCACAAGGTACCCCAAACTGCATGATGATTTTTAGCTGCAACTTTGGCTTGCAGACCATTGTATCTCCCACTCATAGATGTTGCTTTATCATGATTGCCCACGCAATTTTTAATGTCAATATCATAGTCTGTTAGAAATTTCATCAAACCTTCAAACATTTCTTGAGCCTTGTGTCCTTGATTTGGGTAAACATTTTACAATATCTCTACAGGTGTATCATGCTCCATGTATCTGAAGATCATGTTAGTTGATCAACATGACCTTCATCAGGTGTTGAATTGAGAGAAATTGAGTAATATTTTGACAGCTTCATACGTGCAATTATTTCCTTGAGTACTTCATTGCCTATTAGTCTGATGATTTCTTCACAGATGGTTGAAGAAAAATAGTTTGTATGGTCACTGCCCCGACTGGCATGATTATGTATGTTTTTGCCTGGGGAAATCATCATGCACGGCCAAAGCTCTAACAATCCTAAATAATTTCCATTATGAGGAGATCCAATTATTTCATCATCTCCTCAAAGAGCTAGGCCTCTTTCACATAAAAATTTCAACACCCCTAATCAGTCGTTTCAAAAGACTACACCAATACTGCTTAAACTTGATCCACTTGTGTTGTTAGCTTTGAGTCTACACCTCCAACTCTCATTGCCGACTCGTTGCTGACAAAAATGCTTGAATGTGATCCTTTGATTGTTCATGGACAGCAACCCTATTGGCGTGTTTTTCCCGTCACAGAACCCATCAGATTTTGAACTGAGATCTCGAAGCCCCATAGCTTGCAATAGAAGCATTTGACCCGTCCCATTTTCTGGAGATAACATAGTCAAAAACGCTTTGTAACTTCCCCATTTCGATTCCTTCGCTCAAACATACCTGGGGTGCATTTGCGACTGCATTTTTTTTCGTCTTTTTGGATTGCTGAATTAGCTTCCAAAAATGTTGCATCACTGTGGTGGAGACTCTCAGCACCTTTCTCTTTTTCTTTTGTTTTTCTTTTACTTTTTGATCTATCTATGTATGTATGGATCATCCACAACCTGTGGATACACAAGGAAGCACAAGGAAAAATGCAGAGGAGTTACGAAAAGATATCACTAGGAGAAGGATACATGGTGGCCTCAAAAAAGGCTAGAAGATTTTTTCTGCATGCATGTGATGGTCAGGCCACATCTCCCGCCTTTCATGTTTCAATGAAAAATATGCCTCATACTAAGGAAAATTTCATGGGAAATTGGGAAACGATTACACATTCGGATAATTCAATTTAGCTTTTTATTTATTTTTGTTTGCGGAACTAATTTCGTGAGTTTTTTGGTATTTTCTTCTACAGTTAATTACTGCTGCATTGTGTAATGGGTTGTAATTTGCTTGTAAGATGAATACACCTTACAAGCTTTGTGTTACAAAGTTTTATATGCATTTTTTGGGAAACATGTTTGTTTTACATAATATTATCTTATCAATGCATCTAATTTCAATGTTTTAATTTTTTTCTTTATTGCAAAGATGCATTCGCATGTTTTTTTTTGATAAC
The DNA here is from genome assembly GCA_016584305.1 of Chionoecetes opilio. NCBI lineage: Eukaryota > Metazoa > Arthropoda > Malacostraca > Decapoda > Majidae > Chionoecetes > Chionoecetes opilio. Next base: position 199,322 of record JACEEZ010020299.1, read on the forward strand.
TGCTTTATTTTCATATTTTATTATAATGCTTATAGGTCACATTATCATATGAAAACATAAATCAAAAACAACATTGATGAACAAGGAAAAAGGATTTTGGGCTAATCATAATTACTAAATTTTCACAATTATGAGTATTTTTTATTACCTGATATCGTTGCAAAGACTTTATAGCCATAATAAATACAAATGTACATAAAAATTGGCTATGTACTCATGTTTGCAAAAGTTTTTTAAAAAGGGTTATTCGGGCCCGGATGTACCAATTCCGCAAGAAGGAAATATCTGCTCGGTACACCGTGGCCCATAGGCAGTTAATGTGTTAAAATCCCACTGTAGTGATCATCCATACGATGATACGACGCCACTTTTATGTAAACAAAAAACTTACGTCATTCTGTGACATATGAGTTCACTTTCATTACTTCATTTCATCACATATAGACATATCTCAGTATTCTGTGCCTTACTAGCGCACTCTTTGTGTATTCATGGACACCAAAATCATTAATTTGGTAGCGAAATATTACATCGAAAATGAAAAAAATACTAAAAAAATCACCTCAAATCAACCACGGGTCGCTCATTAAACCCCTTAATCAGTTGAGTGTGCCCGTTTTCCCTATATTTTTAGAGGGAGACCATTCTAAACCTAGAAATGTGGCCATGGGCAATCAAGCAACACTACCGCTATAGGCAGTTTTGGGTATAAGATAAATTATTAATTTGATTATAAATTAAGGCCTCTTGATTAAAAAATATTTATTTTATAAATATACAAGGAAGTATTAGTAAATAAAATAAATAAGAACAAAAATTATAATATGTGGAGACCCCAGGCCCCAGTTTGGGAGATTGCCCCATTTTGTGGGGGCCCCCTGATTGTGGGGGGCCCCTGGGCAGCTGCCCACTATGCCCCCTCCTAAATCCGGCCCCCGATGTAGGTAAAAATCCTAGCTATGACTTTTGAAAGCCCACTACCGAACTAAACCCAAACCCATCAAAACTCACTAAAAATATATTTTCGTCCACCAAAGTGAATTCGGTGTCAAAATGGAAATTTACCTTACCCATGTAAGTTTTACATGGGTATTTTTTAAACAATACGTAGACAACTTACTGGGTAACTTTGCTGAAATTGGGTCTTGGTCTCGAACCCTGTGATGTGTCTATGATTGCTATCACAGGCGTGGCAGCTGACCTGTCTTCTTCAAGAAAACACAGGTGAGGCGGATGAATTCTTCTTCTTGTGACCTTAGTCGCTTAGTATCGCTTCATAGTCCTCTTCCACTTCGTCTCCCTTATTAACAAAACTTGTTAAATCTTCTCCTGTTTATTTCACCTGGGAAAGACATTTTGATCAGTTTTCAGTACTTTGATTAATTATATATCATCCCAAATTTATTGGGTAAAGGACGAGAGTTTCGCGGTCGTTTTCAGAGACACCGACGACTTTTTCTTGGCCTACAATAGGTGCTTGTTCTAATGGTGCAGTTTTTATTTTGCGCAAACCCGAGAAAAAAAAAAAAAAAAAAAAAAACCTAACCTAACCCTTAAAGGTTTTAATGAAACCTAACCTAACCTTATAGGTTTTAATGAAAACCCAACCTAATCTTATAGGTTTTAATGAAACCTAACCTAACCTTTATAGGTTTTAATGAAACCTAACCTAACCTTAACCACAAAGTATACCTTTTTTTATTTTTTTTATTGGTTTCACAAAATTAAACTATCTCCATTAGATCAAGCCCTATTGTAGGCCAAGAAAAAGTCGTCGGTGTCTCTGAAGACGACCGCGAAGCACTGCGTTAGGAACGCTTTGGTGAGGTTTACAATACGTTCTGTTCCCCTACAGACCCTCCTCCATTATTACCCCATACAGCCCTAACACCGTACACAGGGCCCGTCTTTCTGCTCTAGTCTCCTGTCCCACTCCTCTCTGCCTAGGACTGTACTATTGACGCTATAAGCCTTTCCCTCTGACTCCTATACTTGTTGCCTTCCACTGACAAATTTAGAGAGGGCCCGTGACGGGTGACTATACCTTGTTTACTTACTTGCCTAAGTTGTTTTTGTTTTTTTTTTAGGGCTGCGAGGATCCCTTGGAGAACACTATGAGCCTGGTGATGTCCTATGATGTTATCACAGGCGTAAGTTGCCGTAAGTAGCTAACAAAAGTTCCCGCCTGAACATGGCGCGGTCCGACGTACACAAGCGGTGTTCCAATATTTCTCAGCAGATGGAATGAATATGAAAAATGATCTTGCAAAACACAACTTATAGTCTATGTATGATTTCACTAAATAAAATAAAATAAAAATATCAATCGTCTTATATTTCTTTGATTGCGAATGCCAATTGAATTTTTTTTTTTTTAAAGGATACCAACATCTTTCATTCGCCCAGAGACCACGGCATTAATTAATTTTTTTGTTGGATAGATCGAATATATCAACCAAATATATCGTTTTGTACGCATTCTAATTTACCATACGCACCATAAACCTTATACTTATTTGCTTACAAAATAATATAGTAATCTTAAAGTCAATTTACTGTATTTTTTTGTATTATAAATTGATGTAATAAAATATATACTTATAATATGGGCAGCCCATGCATATCCCATGTTTAAGCCATACACACACTATCTCTGTCTCTGTGAGTCTCTGTACATAAAAATCTCCAAAACATTCATGTTCATCAAAACTTATTATAATTATTTCCTCAGCGATACTATCGCAATCATTCAGACAGTCTACTACATAGTTGTGGAATGATGGTAAAAATGTATACATCTATATGGGAAGCCCACATAGAGCCCCGGTAAAAACCCATTTAACATTCCTCTACTAAACCATGGCTATATATTTGAATAATTGCCTCAGGATTTATTTTCTCAGTCGATTGGACGATTTGCTATGCAATTTTGTCATTAATTAATTGACGTTATAAAAAATATACTTATAAAATGGGCAGCCCATGTATATCCCATGTTTAACCCATACACACACAGTCTATCTCTGTCTCTGTGAGTCCCCTGTGCATAAAAATCTCCAAAACATTCATGTTTCATCGAACTTATTAGAATTATTCCTCAGCGATACTATCGCAATCATTCAGACAGTTATACATAGTTTGGAAGATGTACAATGTATACATTATATGGAAGCCACATAGACCAGGTAAAACCCATTAAATCTACTAAACCTGGCTATATATTGTAATTGCCCAGGGTTATTTTCTCAGTCGATTGGGCGATTGCTATGCAATTTGTCATAATTTATGCGTTATAAAAAATATACTTAAATATGGGAGCCCATGTATATCCATGTTACCCATACACACTCTATCTGTGCATAAAAATCTCCAAAAAATTTATGANGAGCCAGTAAACCATTAACATTCTTATAACCATGGCTATATATTTGAATAATTGCCTCAGGGTTTATTTCTCATTCGATTGGACGATTTGCTATGCAATTTTGTCATTAATTAATTGATGTTATAAAAAATATACTTATAATATGGGCAGCCCATGTATATCCCATGTTTAACCCACACACACACACACACACACACACACACACACACACACACACACACACACACATACACACACACACACACACACACACACACACACACACACACACACACACACACACACACACACACTCTATCTCTGTGCATAAAAATCTCCAAAACTTTCATGTTCATCGAAACTTATTAGAATTATTTCCTCAACGATACTATCGCAATCATTCAGAGAGTCTACTGCAAAGTTGTGGAATGATGGTAAAAATGGATATCTATATGGGAAGCCCACATAGAGCCCAGGTAAAACCCATTTAACATTCCTCTACTAAACCATGGCTATATATTTGAATAATTGCCTCAAGGTTTATTTTCTCAGTCGATTGGACGATTTGCTATCCAATTTTTACACTTTGGAAAATGGCCACTTATATGGGCAACCCATATGAGTCCCATCTATAGCCCATGGATTTCCCCATCCTTTACCCATGCCCACCTAGCCCACCAATTACCGTGAAAATCCCAAATGGGCCCCATGTAAGTGTGCTGGCTGGGAATGATCCGGTGGTGGTGGTGGTATCAAATGTCTGACGTACGTATATGTACACGTATACGTACACACGCACGTATACACACAAGCAAGGATATTATAAAGTTATACTATCCTTGCACACAAGTGTCATGTGTGTCACAGTGAGGTGTTAGCCCCCCCGTGTGTCTTGTCTGACCTAAAGAGCGAACGCGCAGTTCTCGTCCATTATAACAGAGTACCGCCAGGACCACGGATACGGCATACGTACGGCGCGGAACAGCAGTGGTCTATAGATACTAATTTCGGGCACGCGGGACTCGAATCTATGATCAGCGCATCAAGGTATACCCTGGGTACGTCTCTGTAGTAATCAGTGGGAGAATATTACGCTGAAAGGCTAATATGGCAGCTATGTACTATCGTAACATTCTGGCGATAGTGAGCTAAAATCGGCCCTATTTCGGAAATCAGCCGATCTTAGCTCAACACCGGCAAACATAGTTTTTAGGTTTAGGTTAAGTTATGTTTAGGTCTGGTTTAGCTTAGGTAAGGTTTATGATAGGTTTGTGTTAAGTTTTGTAGAGTTATTTAGGTTAAATAATAAATAGGTTAAATCGTCCACGGACGATTTCCGGAAGGGGCCCATTTTAGCACAACAGCGGCATTTGAATTGTCTTTAAATTTATTTATCGGGCTCCCTGACAGCTGAGAGCATGATGATTGGCTAGATAAAGCCGCGTCATGCGAGGCGCTGCTCTGTGAGTGGTTAGCAGAATTTTCTCACGCATATCCCTAGAATATCCCTATATTCCCCACCCAGAGGCCACCGATAACCGTACGGGAGTGACGGTTCGGTACGAGCATCTCCCTCAGCCCACCCTCGTAAGGTTATTGTAGCCATACACTCGTAAGTTGTCCCTTACGAGGGATTTTCGAGCATCCCTGCCCAGGTCTGTCGGATCAGATCGTACGACCAATCGTACCGTGGATGTGGGCCTTTAGTCCTCCAGACGCCACGAAGCTCACCTGAAACCCACTCCGTTACACTTTACACCCACAGAAAAGCTACTTACGATCGAGATTCGAAAAATTTCAATGTCGACAAAGTTGTAGAGCGCAATAAACTCTATCGGAAGTGTGCCCTCGACATTGCCGTAAGACCTACAGTAACCCAGCTAACACAGTTACGTATTTTTTACGTAATATAAAGGTAGCGGTTTTGTAACTTTTACGTAGCAAAAATACGTAACTAGTACGAATTTGTGTGGACGCCCAGGTACGTCCTAACTACGTATTTCACTACGTAACGGACAACCTTTATACAACATTTAGCGAACCATTTGCACGTAACTACAACCTTTGTACTACCTTCTGATCACGTACCATCACCTTCTCACAACCTATTTGCTACATCCCATTACGTTTTTGCTACGTTACTACTACCTTCAGCAAGCACATTTGCACGTAACTACAACCTTTGTACTACCTTCTGATCACGTACCATCACCTTCTCACAACCTATTTGCTACATCCCATTACGTTTTTGCTACGTTACTACTACCTTCAGCAAGCACATTTGCACGTAACTACAACCTTTGTACTACCTTCTGATCACGTACCATCACCTTCTAACAACCTATTTCCTACATCCCATTACATTTTTGCTACGTTACTACTACCTTCAGCAAGCACATTGCCACAACCATTTGCACGTAACTACAACCTTTGTACTACCTTCTGAACACGTACCATCACCTTCTCACAACCTATTTGTTACATCCCATTACGTTTTTGCTACGTTACTACTACCTTCAGCAAGCACATTTGCACGTAACTACAACCTTTGTACTACCTTCTGAACACGTACCATCACCTTCTCACAACCTATTTGTTACATACCATTACGTATTTGCTACGTTACTACTACCTTCAGCAAGCACATTTGCACGTAACTACAACCTGTGTACTACCTTCTGAACACGTACCATCACCTTCTCACAACCTATTTGCTACATCCCATTACGTTTTTGCTACGTTACTACTACCTTCAGCAAACACATTTGCACGTAACTACAACCTTTGTACTACCTTCTGAACACGTACCATCACCTTCTAACAACCTATTTCCTACATCCCATTACGTTTTTGCTACGTTACTACTACCTTCAGCAAGCACATTGCCACAACCATTTGCACGTAACTACAACCTTTGTACTACCTTCTGAACACGTACAATCACCTTCTCACAACCTATTTGTTACATCCCATTACGTTTTTGCTACGTTACTACTACCTTCAGCAAGCACATTGCCACAACTTTCCTGGTACGTACCATTACCTTTCTGCAACGGTTCTTGCTACAGCTCCTTCCAATACCTGTAAGCTCTATAGCTTACAAGTATTGGAAGGAGCTGTCTTGTCTTTACATATTACATAATATGTCTTACATATTATTCTCCTTTACTGCCCTTAGTCACATAACCACATCCTTTACCTATCTGTTAATGCACATAGACAACAGTGAAAATCAACAATATAGTCACACTTGAGAATTAGATGACCCTGAAATTCTATGTTGATCTAAGCAGTGAATGAACAAAGATAGAATATGACTTCGTTAACTGATACTTTATTTATACTTTTCTTTCTTTTATCAATGTATGTACAATTACAAAAATAGATAACATATATACTTAAAGCATGTCAAAGTGGACGACTAGGTGGAAAAAATTTCATATGCAGAGAAAAGAGAATAATAATTCAGTTCACTAATAACATTAAGGCACTTGTTATCTTCATGTCAGTCACGTCAGTCACAGTAATCTTCCTTTTATATATAACAACTACTCATTATCTACACCTATTATTATACACCATATTAACGCATATACTGTACCACACACAAACTTTCATCATAATTGTTATCCAGATATGAAAGTTGGTAAATTTTCAGATGTACACCAAACTTCCGTTGGTGAACGAAACTATTTTCTTCTGGTGAGTTTTGATGTGCTTTGCATGATTCTGCTAACCGTTTCTGTCGACAATAAATTTTTTGGGGGGGTGGGGGGGGTGGGGGATTTGCAACAAAATTGACAAAAAACCAATCTAAACATAACTGAACCTATACCTAACCTAACCTAAGCTACCTAACCTAACCTAACCTAACCTAACCTAACTTAACCTTTACCTACCTACCTACCATAACAAAACAAAAACTAATAATTGCGACAAAAAACAGCAATCAGATTAATTCAAAGCACATCAAAACTCACCAGAAAAAAATTGTTTCGTCCACCAAAGTGAATTCGGTGTTCATCTGGAGTATTACCTGAAAGTTATATAATCTTGTACCTCATATTTTTACTAATCAACTGACAGCTACAAAGGTAGAATTAGATAATTGAATAGGATGTATCTAATTAACACAACTATTGCACAGTCATATCCTTTCCCTCCATGAGAACGCTTATGGCAGGGCTACGTTAACGCTGTGTATTACATTGTCATCGCTTACAAAGTGATGACAGCCGATAGCAACAAACTGTGAACCCGCTCTGAGCTGCGTGTGAGAGTAGAATAGAGCAAACCACCACAGCTATCACATGTTAGCCCCCACACTCCAGCTCCGCTCCTCACCTACTTGTACAACTTCCTACAGCCCGGCACTTACTTGTGAACTTCAATAAACATCAAAGTGTCTTGCACACTTTGATGTTAGTACATAAACATCAAAGTGTACAAGGCAAAAAATATGAGGCACAAGATTATATAACTTTCATATCTGTTGAACAATTATGGTGAAAGGTTGTGGTATATGCGTTAATATGGCGTATAATAATAAGTGTAGATAATGAGTAGTTGTTATGAATTATAGGAAGATTACTGTGAATGACGTGACTTGACATTCATACATTATGAAAAAATATGTTGATGACTTAAATCAATATTTGTCACCCGAACTCCATATAAGCACTGCAACCATAACTTTCATTAATTCCACAAATTACTTTCGTTACAAGAGAGAATATATAAGAAAGGCAGTATACACATACATTCTTTGACCTCTCAGAAAAATGAAAAATTCAAAATGTATTATAAAAAATAGTATTAGCTGTACAATTTTTTTTTTAGTAACTAAGCAATATAATTAACTCCCATAAAGTAAAAACTTATCTTTAATCACAAAAACACTGAGGGTAGTCAAACTGTGACTTTAGCCTTACAATTTCTTCTAGCCACTGGTCTACCACACACAATCTTCCAGCAGCTTGTAAAAAATTTGGATGAACATAACTCTTTTAAAGTGTAAAACATATCATAAGTTGCATTAGTACATGCTCAGAGCATCAACCTTAAATTTAGGTTATGAAATCTTATTCATTAATAAATATATAATCAATTTGATGAATTTTAGTAGCACAACTCATTAAGTCATACAAAATATAAGCCACAGATTTTCCAGTGCAATAGAATGCATACAATAATTAGAATGTATTAATTCATCTGTCAGACAAATCCATCAAATCAAGGTAATGAAATTTAAGTAGATTAATTAGCTACTAAGTATAGTCGTCTCCAGGAAGCCTCGATGCGAAGCCACGCCCCCTGCCTGCCCCCCCTTTCTAGGGGCAGCTCTTTGGGTCCCTCTAATTTCCGTGTTAGTCCCCCAAAATTTTTTTAATTAAAAAAAATTTTCAACCCCCTTAGAAATTGCTTCCCCAAAAATTTTGTAAAAAGTATCCATATTTTAAACTAATAATATCAAAGTTTTAAAACCCTGCAGAAAAATTATGGAAACAAAAAAAACATTATCACGATCCCAAAATCAGGAAAAAAAATAACTTTTTTGGCGTGTGTGATTGGTCGTATTGATTGTTACAGTGCATCTTCCACAATGTTTTTTATATTTGGGGGGTGCGGTTTTTGATTTGACACTGGACGGGCATCTAAGGACCCATCCACCTTTTTTGATAGCTCAGAAGACCCGGGGTTGGTACGAACAAACATTGTTTTCACCAATCACTGCCCCGTGAAAGGGGGGGGGGCAGGTAGGGCGGGGGCTTCGATGCGAGATGTGGACGACAAAAATAAATTTTTCTAGTCTCAAAATTGTTTTGGCCCATTAATAAATTTTCATAAAAGAATGTCATGAATAACTATCGCCCCCACTGCTTCCTTCTTCTTTGTTTTTAATGTACTTGGGTTTTCCCGGGAAGGTTGGACTGGAGCCTGAAATCGAATGAATTAAAAATGTGTATCCCAAAAAAAATATCGATTGAAAAAGATTAACTTTTCCACATACAATACTATCCTATGAGAGAGGGGAAGAGGAGAGAGAGAGGGAAGAGAGAGGAGAGAAGAGAGAGAGGAGAAAGAGAGAGAGAGAGAGAGAGAGGAGAGAGAGAGAGAGGAAGAGAGGAGGAGAGAGAAAAGGAGAGAGAAAAAGAGAGAGAGAGAGAGAGAGGAAGAGGAGAGAGAGAGAGAAGAGAGAGAGAAGGAGAGAGGAGAGAGAGGAGAGAGAGAGAGAGAGAAGAGAGAGAGAGAGGAGAGAGAAGAGGAGAGAGAGAGAGAGAAGAGAAAGAAGAGAGAGAGAGAGAGAGAGAGAGGAGAGGAGAGAGAGAAAAGAGAAGGGAGAAGAAGAGAGAGAGAGAGAGAGAGAGAGAGGAGAGAAGAAGAAAAGAAAAGGGTTCCCTCCATTTTCACGGTGTTACCTTTTCTGCTTTAATCGTTCCGAATAATAAAAAAACGGGCACCCCCCCCCAAAAAAAAAAAAATTTAAAACTCGTAAAACATTTTTACCATCTATCACCCCCCACAAGTGAATAGGCCCTTAAAGGAACTGGGTTTAATCTTTCAGGGTTTTGAGGGAAGCTTAAACAGTGGGGGGTCCCCCTCTAAGGGGCCCATTGTTCTTACATTTTTTCACCTAAATACCCCACCTCCATTTTCAGGTATCCTGATACCCCTCTCTAACCTGCCTCTATTTTTTCTTACGATTTTTTCCCTTAAAATTTCCCCTTGAAAAGAGGGCTATAAGAACAAGCGAAAAATTTTAGGGTTTTGTATCTTCATAGGGATTAAATAGGGATTTTTTGATCATTATACTACTTACAGTGTCTAATTTTCTTCAGGATTTTTTTTTGGATACCCCCATGCCCTTTCATATTCCCGGGGGAAAATTTAGCTTACTTTAATAATACTCACTTTACCCCTTGTCCCATTTATTCATAGGGCGTTAAAAGGACATTCCAAAATCATACAACATTCTTATATCTTTCACAAAAGAGATATAAATGATCATATAAATAATCATGCAACACACACATAAATATATAAATATATATATTTAATATAATATAAATTTTTATATATATAAAATTTATATAATATTATATATAAAATTTAGTAATATATTATATAATATATTAATATAATAATATATATATATATATATATATTTAGGGTGGCACTTAGCCATATAGTGAATTTTATTTATAAATTTTAGGGTGCGGGTAGTTTTCTGTTTTTCCCCGACAAAAAATGGGGGAAAAAGGATTAAAAAAATTAATTTTTAAGGGGTCGCAAATTGAGGTAAAAGTTACTTTTTTGGGGAAAAAAAAATAAACTTTTTCAAATTTATTTTAAAACTATTTCGAAAAAACTTTTTCCATCTTAAAATTGCATTTCCGATATTTTTGGTTTTTTTGTCTAAAAATTTTTATTACACCATTTCCCGGTCGATCGGACCACCCAGTCGGCCCAAAAACAGGAAAAAACTCTTACCCCGCGTTGGGGGGCCTATTTTCCCCGTTGTTGGCTCAGTCTTAGTGCACGTTTCGCCGGAAGGATGGTTGGCACCGTGGGCTCTTGAAACTTTTTTCCAACGCCTCTATAACATTTTGGTTTCGTTTTTTATTCGCTCGGGACTTTTTTGTTCCCCAAAAAGTGGTTCCTCGGGGAAATTTCCCAATATCCTCCCCCCATTTGACATTTTCTTCTTTACGTTTAATAAATTTTTTTTTAATTTGACTATAATAGCCTTCCCCTTCCTTTTCCCCAGATTTTGCGAGGGCAGACTAGGTCAAACCGCTGTGTCCCTTGTACATAGTACATGAACGAACTTACGGGAAGCCGACCCCCAAACCCAAGGAAACTCTCCGTTGTTCCTGCCCCTTCTTTTGGAACTAAAAGCGGGGAAAGAAGCCCCGGGGGCCAATATCGAGGGACCGCATTCTGGCCCGGGGCACGCATTCCCCAGTCCGGGCGGGGCCCCAGGGCTCGCGAAAAACCACCGACTCTACGATGGGGGGTCCCTTGAAGAGAGCAAGTCGAACCCGGGCCGACCCGGGTGGGGGGAAGAGGTTTTCGTCGCATCCCTGCGTGCCTCTTCGACATCGCGCACCAAGAGCGTTTTACATCCTCACAGGGGAAAGAGGACCGGTCCTTCCTCTGGAAAAAGGGAGGCGAGCCCCGCTTTTTCTCTGGGTTCTCGGGACATGCCCTTGCTGTCAAGAAAAAAGGGTAAAGGAAAGTTGGAGTAAACGAACGCCGGCGGGGGGAAAAGCGGAGGCGAAAGTGTCCTTGAGCTTGACCGGTCCGTTGTGTTTTCGGGCGTTCTTCCGGGGGCAGTTCTTCCGATCCAGTGCCAGTGCCGGAAACAGTCCTCCCCGGGCCCGTTGCGGCGCGCCCAGAAAACGTTTTCAACATGGCGACGACGAAGGCCCTCAAAGTCGGCACATACTCCGAAGCGCATCGGCGGCGTGCGAAAAATCCGTCCCAAAAGTTAACTGGCCGCCGGCTCGACCGGACCAAAATGTCCAACCGCAATGCGGTTCACGTGTTGTCAGCTGCAGCCGGAACTTGGCACACCCCGCCGAGCTGGTGCTGAAACCCCGAAAACCCTTTAGGCGCGCCGGGTGAAGTTTCCAGGGAGGGTGCCCAAAGGAGATCAAAGGCCCCTTTTAACCCCGACGCCCCTTTTTCATCGCCCGGGCGGAAAAATCGTCCCCCCGGGGAGCGATGGCGGGGAGGGAGGTCGACCGGGTCCCGGTCCCGGTGTCGGGGGGGGGGGAGTGGTCAAACCCTCACCGTCCCCAAACTCCCCCTCCGGCCGAGCACAGGACGCGCTCAGGCCGTGCTCACGCGCTGGGGGACTGGGAGTGAGGGGCGGGTCCGCCGTCTCAGCTTCGACACCACGGGGGAAAACCGGGGTGGGGAAAGGGCTTTTACCCCCACGAGAGAAGCTGGGCGGCCGTCCCCCACCGGCCTGCCCCGGGACCACTTCGAGTGGTCCTGGAGAAGGCCGACTCCACCTGCCTTGGAGCTCGAGCGGCCCCGAATCCAGTGTTCAAGAGGTTTCCAAAGGGGGGTGGGGGTTCATGACAGGGCCACGCCGGAACCGTTCACCGCCGATGACGTTCCGGAGCGGGACAGCTGCTGGTCAAAATTCCCCGTTCCTCGACCCCCCCGCCCCCGGGCCGACTACCGGGAATTCTGGAGCTCTGCGTAATCTCTCGGCGGGGTTCCCAAGCGCGGCATCCGCTTCTCCCGCCCCGGCCGTCCACCGGGCCAGGTGGATGGCAAAGGGCATCACGCTGTGAATCTTTCCCCTTTAGGAGCGTTCCGCGACGGCAGCCGAGGCCCCGGGAAACAGGCGCTGTGCGCTGTTTTGTCGCCGCACGACCCCCCGCCCGGTTTTCCGGACTCCCCGCCGCTGCGGCCGGCGCTGGACCCGGCCTTCGTGAACGGCTCCGCCCTACCCCCCACAAGGGCGTCGAAGGCGACAGTCCCTTTTTCGGCCCCCCCTTGTACTTGGCGAGCGGTGGTGGCTCTGGGACTCTTGCCCCACCTTCCCCTCGGGGGGCAAGGGAGACATGGGCCCCGGGCCCTAGACTTGCAGGAGGGGGAGGAGGAGGACGAGGGGCCCGCCCCGCAGTCCCAGTGGACTCAAGACGCCCTCTCGCGACCAAACGGGGCGAGCTTTTGTCACGCCGTCGTCCAAGCGCTTTCAAAAACCCGACCTAGCGGGGTTCCTCAACAAGGGTCCAGCCGACTGGGGGGAGGACGCACTACCACCCCCCGCTCTTATCCGGGAGCTGCGGGTGGTGAATGACTTCGCCGGCGCGGTGTGGCGTGATGCGCCTACAAAACCCCCCGGCCTCACGAAGGCGGAACAGCGCCTTTTTTCCTGCAGGTCGTTTAGGGCCCAGGAAACGGTACCCCCCACGCCCCCAAGTCGACTGCGACTGCTAACCGGCCACTAGAGTGAGAGATGGGTGCCCCCGCCAGATCCCCCCCCCACCCCGATAGGGGCTAATCTCTGCAAGAGAGGGGACCTGGGTGACGCTTCCGGTGTGACCAAAACTGAGTGAAATACCAATAAAAAATATGAAAAAGACTAAGAAAAGCCTTTTACATCCAATTATAGGTTACAACAACGTCGAACGAATTTTAATCTTGAAAATTTGCCCCAAAATCTCAAAATTTTTCCTCGATTCGCGACCTTTTAAAATTAATATTTTTCAAAATAAATTTATACGATTTTTTACGGGAAAGGAACCCGAAAACCACCCGCACGATTAAAAATAAAAAAAAAATGGGTTTTTTTTTTTTAATTAAATTTTTTAAAATTTTAAAATATATATATATATATATAATTATATAAAATAATATTATAAAATTTTATAATATATTATTTTTTAAAATATATATAATTTATATATATTTTATATATTATAATATATATATTTTATATATATATAATAATATATATTATATATATTATATATATATATATATATATATATATATATAATAAATTTTATATATATATATATTATAATTATATATATATATATATATAATTATATATATAATTTTTATATATATATATATATAATATATATAAAATAATTATATATATATAATATATATATATATATAATAAATATACACGTCGGGGCCCAAAAATTAGGCGCCAAAAAAATAGGGCGGGAATACGCCTTAGCTGTTTTTACAATTTCCCGGGGGGAGCGTTGATTTTTTTTTTTTTTTTGTAATTTGGGAGTATTTAGATAAATATATATCATGTGGCAAGTTTTTAAAAAGCAAAAATGGCTTTTTAAAAATAGCAGTGGTAAAGGGTTCCAGAAATATAGGGAGGTTAAAAACCCAGAAAAAAAATCAGCATGAATTTTTTGATGCTCGTCAAGCTATTAGCATATCCCCAAAATAAAGTGTCACTGTAAGCTTACCTGAAAACGATATCCACCTTTTCCTGCTTGGAGAAGCTTTAGGTTTCTGCCAGCGATAATCAAATTTTTTTCTCCATCGACTGAGGATAATTTTCCACAAACCCTTTTGTAGGGGTAAAAACCTTTTTAGTATTTTAAGTACGAATAATAAAAAATATGCAACATGATAAAAAAATTTATGAATTCTTAAAAAAGTGTAACTTTGGGAGTTGGCAAGGCATATCTTTCCCTGACGCACAATGCACTTTCTCATACATGTGTCAGTGGAATTGTTAAAGGGGACTTGTTCTTTCTTCCTTTCATATTAAATCCAGACCATAGGGAAGCAGTACCTATTTTTCTTAGCATTCTCCGCACTGAATCACCAACAGTCTGGCCTCCAGAGGCAGTCATTGCAGACACCTTAAAAAAATATTTACAAATTAGTCTGGAACCTATTTTTCTTCCACACCAAAAATGTTATCAATGATTCTATGGTGACCATTCTTGTTAAAACTATGCATAATATTTTAATGATATGCACCGTTTCTCAGTTTAAGCTTCGAAACGTTGCTAGGTTTGAGCTAAGTTTAAGTATCTTGACAAAATACATGCTTCAATCTGGCCATACTACTTAAACATTGCTTTGAACATCAGCACATGGGAAAGTGAGCCTGTAATATCCTCAGTTATTTTTTAGAGGCCAGATCCATCCAAAATTAGTTGATGAAAGGCTACCAGAGTCCCTAAGATGGAATACAGGCCTGCAAGAGTGATGATAAGCAAATCCTCTCCCCTCTCTACAGAATTTAAGTTCGACCTATCTGGACATAAAGTGAACTCTCTACCATGGTACTACACTGCCGTCTCTATGTGTGTGTGTGAGAGAGAGAGAGAGAGAGAGAGAGAGAGAGAGAGAGAGAGAGAGAGAGAGAGAGAGAGAGAGAGAGAGGAGAGAGAGAGAGAGGAGAGAGGGGAGAAGAGAGAGAGGAGAGAGAGAGAGGGGAAGAGAGAGAGAGGAGAGAGAGAGAGAGAGAGAGGAGAAAGAAAAGAGAGAGAGAGAGAGAGAGAGAGAGAGAGAGCGAGCGAGCGAGAGCGAGAGAGAGAGAGAGAGAGAGTCCTCACCAACTTATTTCTCAGCATTTCTGACTCTGCTATTTTTGAGCAGAGGTTGTAGAGCTGTTTCTTGGTGTCCAGTGGACTCTCCAACACATCTTCAAAAACTACAATTTCTGTGACTTCTTCTTCATTACTTCTACTCATAATATGCTTCAGCAAGCGTGTATGCTGTCCCTGTGTCTCAGCTATTTCTTCAAGCTTCATAAGTAGTTTATGATTAAAACCTATAAAACAGAGCGTTAAATGAGAAAAGGAAATTATGGAAGGTCATTATTGCTAAGTGTAGCTCTCTTCCTAGAGGCATATACAGATATAAAATAAAATAAAAACATCAAAATCTCATATTTACTTACTCTCATTACTGCCGAGGTTTCCCTGGTGTATTCCACCCGATGTCTGGCCTGAGAAAAATGCTGAAACAAATTACAGAAATAAGAAACTTTCATACATATAATATCCTGAACATAGGGAATGCTTAAAAGAATGCTTCAAAGGGAAGCATATATTTTCCTGTAGTTTTAACAATTGCAGCAGATTCTTATAAAATAATCTAAACTCCCATGTGAAACGGGCTCACTGATATTTAATAAAGTTATGAACACTTACAATTTCCTGCAAATACTGGAGCCTGTGGCAATGTGGCAGCTGAGGAAGTGGATTGAGTTTCTGTCTCTTTGAAAACTTTTCTTGGAACTTCACTGAGGGACTCATCTGCAGTAAACAGCCGTGCATTAAAACAAGCTGAATACCAAAAAGCTGATTAATCAATGACAAATTGCCAATGAATTTCATACTGATCCCACACCCTGGTGAATTTTTTTTCCTCTAGTTGTAAATATAGTTATAACTTGTTGCACAACCAAATCCATATCAAGATATAACGTTATAATAATTTGTATACTGAAGCAATTACAATCATCGTAGCTTATAACTTTAATTGAAGAAATAATGTTTACATACCATCATCTAAGGAACTAGGATACCTAGATCTATTCTTCATTGGCTTTCTCTTGCTGAGTTCAGGTTCTGTAGAAATGTCTGAAGTCACTTCTGCTTTTTTGGCACGTCTGCGTGCAGTCTCATAATCATCTACAAGGAAAGGGCAAATATACATTTTTATCTATATCTATATATTTCCTACGCCTGTTCTTAAGAACTCCCCTAGGTGATGGCCGCGACAGAAGAGTCCATTTATTCCTGTCCTTACATTCCCTCCTTGCTTGCTCATACCCTCTCGTTCTCCTCTCACACCTTTCTCTCACATACTCTAGCACTCTGTTCTCCCATGTCACTGGGTGTCGTCTTTTGGTACCCATTGCATCTACTATACAGTACTCATACATACTCTCTTAGTCATATCATTTTCGGCCATCCTTTCTACATTACGAAACAATGATGTAACAAATAGAATTTGCAAGACTCTGAGAATTTTAAGACCTGTTAATAATTAAAATAAGTAATAAGCATTTTGGCATCATATAAAATTAATTATGAACAGTTTTGAATATCAATACTCTTTAGGTTTGTTCATATGAGGATATTTACCACATGTTGTGAGTATGGTAATGTCATGCGCTCTCCATGCATCCTTGTCTGGCATTTCACATTTTTCAACGCGCTTATTGATAGCCATGGTGCTTTTGTTGAGTGGCCAATAGCACTGCAGTTTCTGAAATGAAAATATGCATATTCCTCATTACATAAAAGAAAAAAAATCTTTCAACTCAAAAAGCCATACGATTCCATTTTCACTAAAAGCACTGTTAACTAACTCCTTTCTCCTTACCTCATCCTTATATTCTACCCAACTGTCAAGAACAACAGCAACTGATCCTTCATTCACAAACTCAATCACCTTATACCTGAATTCCATCTGAAAAGAAACAATAAATACCATATGAATATAAATATACATATATGACTTCACATAAGCAATAGATGATCATTTTTATATTTGCTTTATTTCCTACACCTATTCTTACATATTACCATCCATCATAAGTAAGCAATATGGAATATGCCAAATTAACTTACCACAATTCCAATGATCTGAAACTCGAGAAATGCCAGTGGTCGCTGGCAGTTTTAACTCAAAGGTTGGTCTACTGTGTTTTGGCTAATATTTTTCATAAATAAATTTCGCGATAAATATTGATGCACCGCATCTGAATACAAAAAAATATAGTTCTTCTGTTGTTCTACTAATTATATGGATGACATGCATTACGATGGAACGTTCTATAATAGCAATTTAATGCAAATTACTCGCCTCGTGTAGCAAAGCTTAATATATTTTTTACATGTATATTGTGGCATGTAAAATTTGGGCGATGTTCACACTGTTTTCTAAGACAGTACTGCTGCGTCTGGCAAACGCTTGTCAAAATACAATAAGCAATGCCTTGGAAAAACGAAGAATAAGGAATGCCGAAATCGGCTTGCTGCTGCGACAATGTAGGTTATAATTATGGAGGCGACGTGCCGCGGCGGGGAGTGGTGGGCGGGGAGATTGTGGCGGGGAGATTGAATCAAAACATTGCCACTTCACGCGTCGACTCATTGCACTTCCAGGCTTTCTATCTGATTGATACACAATAATAACAGGAAAATATGACTGCCTAGGTAAAGATAACTTCTAAACATTCGTTATTGACTATATAATATCATAGAGTAGCATTTACCTCGCCTCCTCAACTATAACCTCCTTGGTTATTTGGTTATATACAATGTTTTACAGAAACAGGCTTCTATATAATATACATATAGAAGAAAATCGTTCTTAATATTATACTTGTGTGTTTTAAGTGCAGTGGAATAAGCCCATATTTTTCTTTCAAGTTGACCAACTTTTCACCAAATTGTGAGTTAAAACTGCCAGCGACCCCTGGCATTTCGAAGTTGCAGTTCTCTCTAATTGATGAAGAACTGTCAAGAACACATGCTCCCCATTTTCTTTCTCTATGAGTATTGCTCGCCTTGTAAGGCTACTTCTTGATAGCATTTGCATATGTGCATTCTTAATGTCACTTATGAATGCCCCAATGAGACGTGAGTCAGCAGGATAGTGAAAAAAAATTTGATTCAGTCTTGAAAACACGACATAGGAGGAGGTTCTTCCCTGTTTCATCTTTCTGATTCAAAATTTCTAATACTTGACAAGATGAAGAATTATCAACAATGTAAGCATTATTTGGCCTCTTTGTATATATCTTTGTGTCCTCATGCTTGTTCTCAATTTGTGCATTACATGATTCTTTCAATCTGTTGGTGATTTGCACAACTGGGTTCTTGGATGATCTGACTAGTCTTTTAATGTGCTGCAAATAATTTTCAAATGGGAAAGCTGAACATGAGTCTAAGCCTTCATGAGATTTGGCATCTGATGTTAGATGTGTGAGAGCATAAAACATTGTATACAAGAAACTCTTGCCCATACAATTCAACACTTTTTGAAACAAAATATTTCAAAAGCTCATGGGCATACTGACTATGATCTGCAAGCAGTCTTGGGCTTATTAATTAAAGCTATTGCCATACTCAAAACCATAAAATGCTCAAAATATCTTTCCTCAAGATACCCTTCAGTACTATTTTGCCAGTATTAAGAGGAATTGTCTTAATCTGTAGCTTTCCATCTGTCAATATCATCCAGAC
>JACEEZ010020299.1:223398-295898 GCA_016584305.1 Chionoecetes opilio
CACAAATAAATTTCAGGAATTCACTAGACTAAGGTTAAAATTTCTTAGATCATCCTAAAATTCCAATATATATATATATATATATATTAATATATATATATATATATATAATATATATATATATATATATATATATATATATATATATATATAGAGAGAGAGAAGAGAACGTTTTTTTTTGAAATATTATTTTTTTTTTAATAATGATTTTGTGAAATAATGATATTTTTCGAGGACAATATTATTATTTTCATTTTAGTTTTGATGTGTTGCAGTATGGCTCGGTAATGAAGGATTAACAATCAACAATATCTGTGGGAAAACATTGCCACCGAACTTAGAAAGAATTTGTCCTTGCTAAGTTTGAGGCGTTATTTGCTACTGTATTGACTGTCATATATTGCTGCAGCCATATATCAACATCTATAGCTTGTATGCCCTTGTATGTACGACCGATAAGGCGCCAGATATCATAAAACATACAAAAAAACGTTCAAATGTGTGAACTTACCGGATACGCGTTACCCACAGACACATTGTGACCTGCTCTCCGGGGTGCTGGCTTCGGCCAACACAAAGCACTAAGGATGAATGATAAAAAAAAAGTTGATATGGAGACGGGGGCCACCCCGAGCATTGCTCTGGCCTTGTAAAATACAACTAGATGAATACACACACACACGCACAAAAAACGGTAAGTCCATGAATCTACGGAGTTTGGAAATACGGCAAAGGGCTACCACAGACTTTCTTCTTGTAATCTATTAGTACTCATAAGTGTTTTTAGCCCCAAAATCCCCTTCAAAAGTATTCAATCGACATGGAACCAAGCCGCTTACCACCCACGATTTATTTGCGATTTTTTGAGCCTACTCTCATCAAAAATTGAATTTACAGTTTCGGCTACCAAACACCGACAGACAGACAGACAGACAGACGACAGACAGACAGACAGACCACGGCTACTCGTATAGTATATTAGATGATGACGATAATAATAATAATGTCAATAAATTTTTTCAAAAACTCTATCTCTCTCCGTCGAAAGGGGAAATAACGCACTAAAATAAACACGTGCTCTAGTCGTGCGACGGTCTGGGTCAGACGCCCACAGCATGACTCAGCAAGTCGTGACTGGTCGCCGTCGAGTCCGTGAAGATGTGAACCCGGGCCTTAACCATACCTTAAGTAACCTAACCTAATTTAACCTTTTGTAACCTCCAAACGTTACCTAACCTATCCTAACATGACCTAACCTTGTGTGACCTCCTAACCTTACTATTCACCATGCATGTTGCACCCGGGCATCTCACAATTATTACAAGGCAAATTCTTAATTTGCCAAGCCAGCTTAAACATAAAAATACTCGAATGACTAGATCTACACAATGAAATAGGCCGGGACACATTTAAGCCGGGCGGATTATACCCTACTGGCAGCTTACTGGCTGCCAGTCTGGCTCATGAAGGGCCCAAAATCTTCAACAGCTCCACAAAAATGTGAGAAACATCACAGGGTGCTCTTTCAACACCTTTAAATATGGAACTGGACAAAATACTACGAACAGTGCCGGATGAACCTCCAGTACCGGGTTACACTGCCAAGTGTAGGACCTCCAAACACCATACCAGCCCAGGTGGCCCTGTTAGAAAGGGACCCCAGGATGGCGCAGAGTGCTTTTTTTTAAACATGCTAACGGGGCGACCAAAAGTGCCAGTGAAGAAAAACTGTCGCCCAGAAAGGGAAATTTTTTTAAGCAATAGGCGAAAAGATTTTTATTCATAAAAACCCTTTCCCGGATGCAATGGTCATCACGTCTTTTGGGGGTTTAAGATCCAAAAGTGCTTCTAATACTGCATAGGATTTTTTTATTATATTTTTTTCTTTTAATATCTTTTAATCTTGTGCCCCCATAATCCCCCCGAAAATTTTGCGTAGTGAAAACTTTTTTGTGTCACGGGAAGTTCATAAGACGCATGGAAAGGGAGGGGAGGGGTCACAAAAACATACCAAATGGGAAGTAAAAACACAAAACTGTAGTAAAATAAAATTGTTACACCACCCTTTTTGGTATCCAAGGAAGTCCCCCCCAGAAAGATTTGCTTAGAAAATGCTCTGGCCAGCACGGTGGACCACCACGACTGGAGGTTTTGCCCTTAAAAAGCCCAAGAAAAACCAAAGTTAAGTAAGAAGAAGGGTAAAGTAACTCCCCGTGAATATATACTGGGTTGGTAGAGGGCCACCTTTACATGCGCCAACGCCCCCTTTGAAGCTTTAGGAGTTTCTAAAAAAAAAGGGAAAAACGTTTGAAGTAGCGAGCGCAGTGAATGGTCCCCAACTCTCTATACTTTTTTACCGTCAAATATCATGCTTCTTGAAAAAAAAATAAGGGAATAACTTTTTATTTTCTTTTTCAAGAGAGGGGGGGAGAGAGGAGGAGAGAGAGAGAGAGAAGAAAGGGGAAGGGGAAAAGGAGAAAGGAAGAGGAGAGAGAAAAAGTGGTAAACTGGATGTAGGGAAACCAAGAGTTTACTTTTTGAAATCTGAAAAATGAAACTGTCTCTTGTGTCATACCTTTGGGAAATTTGCTTACAGGTTTAAACAAAAAGTCCTGGTTATGATCAATACGGTTATGTCAATTACGTAAACTTTCGTATCTTTAAAAAATGTATCCCGTATCATTTTGTTATATAACTTTTGAATCTATTAATCAGTTACATCATGATGTTAAAATAGTAATTGAAACGTAAAACCACTCGTAAATATTAGAGGGGAAAAACGTTTTTACATAAAAGTCTTAATTAGTTGAAAAAAGTATTGTAGCGACGAACCAAACACTACCTAAATAAAACATAGACAATTTTTAAATTAAACGTAATATTTCTATCCCAACATAGTACCCCGTATTTTAGATAAAACTTTTGAAAACCTGTAATATACGTTTCATCCCGAGCTGGGCAAAAATAATTTAATTATTTAAATACTAAAACTAAATAAGGAGAAAAGTATATAATATAAAAAAATTTTCAAGATTTAAAAACTAAAACTAATTACTCAATTTATTAAATACATTTTAAAAACTTTTAAATACACACAAATTTTTTTAAAAGTCCGAAAAAAAAAGTTTTTCCTTTGGTTTAAAAATAGAACATAAAAACATAAGAAAATAAGGGGAAAAACAAGATGCCGTGGGGCCAAACTGGGAGTTCCCGTTACCTAACTACCTACATCCACCTTTCATCCCCATCCATAAACCTATCCAGCCCCTCTTTAAAGCTCCCTAATGATTCCGCACTAACTACCTGTCTACTGGGTCCATTCCAGTCATTCACCACCCTATTTGTGAACCAGTTTTTCCCAATTTCTTTTTTAAATTACGCTTTTCCAGCTTGAATCCGTTACTTCTTGTTATACCCTGGTTAATAGCCGTAAGAACTTTTCCTACCTCTCCTTTATTAAATCCCTTTATCCACTTAAAAACTTCTATCAGATCGCCCCTTACTCTGCGTCTCTCGAGTGAGTGTAACTTTAATAGCTCCAATCTCTTCTCATAACTAAAGTTACGCATCCCTGGAATCATTTTGGTCATCCTTCTCTGCACTGATTCTAACAAGGCTATATCCATCCTGTAATATGGAGACCAAAACTGAACTGCATAGTCTAGGTGAGGTCTGACTAAAGCCAGATAAAGCTTTAGAATAACTTCCGCACTTCTACTTTTAACACTGGTAATGAATCCTAACACTCTATTAGCTCTATTTCTAGCCTCAACACATTCGGCCGCTTTTTTAAACTTGGACTAGGGAGAGTCTAACGTGGAGCTTCCATGTTAGACTCTAGTGGTACCAATGCCACGAACGCGTTCTTTAGACACCATCTTGGAGAGCTAACATAGTCTTATGTTGATCCACGACTGCGCTTGGGTTGGCAGCCCTGAACCAGGGAGATCATATATTGGGGGACGGAGGGCGGAAGTCATTTGTCTCCGCGCCCTGCTACCGAGAACAACAAAAACACACCATACCATATATGAACCTATATTCTTCATTTATTCACTTTTTACCCACATTTTCCTGATCTTCATAGCTCTTCCCATTATTGGGAGTCAAGATTGTCATGGTCATGTTAGTTATTATTTAGTTGCACAACTAATGAGGCCTTAATCACTAGTTGTTAGTTGAAATTCATATCAGGGCAAACCTATATATTATATATATATATCGGTCGACTTCTTGAATCAAAACGTATAGTTCATCATACACGTTTGGCCGCTATAATGATGCGGTGGGTGGTGGTGGTGGTATCAAATGTCTGACGTACGTAATAGTAATGACGTAAAAGTGACGTAATAGTACACACGCACGTATACACACAAGCAAGGATATTATAAAGTTATACTATCCTTGCACACAAGTGTCACGTGTGTCACAGTGAGGTGTTAGCCCCCCCGTGTGTCTTGTCTGACCTAAAGAGCGAACGCGCAGTTCTTGTCACTATAACAGAGTACCGCCAGGGCCACGGATACGGCATACGTACGGCGCTGGCCAGCAGTGGTCTATAGATACTAATTTCGGGCACGCAAGACTCGAACCTATGATCAGCGCATCAAGGTATACCCTGGGTACGTCTCTGTAGTAATCAGTGGGAGAATATTACGCTGAAAGGCTAATGTGGCAACTATGTATTATCGTAACATTCTGGCGATAGTGAGCTAAAATCGGCCCTATTTGGAAATCAGCCGATCTTAGCTCAACACCGGCAAACATAGTTTTTAGGTTTAGGTAAGTTATGTTTAGGTCTGGTTTAGGTTAGGTAAGGTTTATGATAGGTTTGTGTTAAGTTTTGTAGAGTTATTTAAGTTAAATAAGCGTCCGCGGTACGATTTCCGAAAGAGGCCGGTGACGGCTCGGTACGGGCATCTCCCTCAGCCCACCCTCGTAAGGTTATTGTAGCCATAATACACTCGTAAGTTGTCCCTTACGAGGGATTTTCGAGCATCCCTGCCGAGGTGGATAGATGTGTGGAAATGGGAGACTTCTGCCGTGGCCTCCCCGTAGAGGGATGTAAGGAACCGCTGTTAGCGTAGACTAGACTATTATGACCAAAAAGAGAATAAATGTCTCCTCTGTTTCCATTAATTAAATGCAAGTGCTGCTGTATAGTCGTATAAGTGAGTGACTATTATATTGCAGATAGTCTGGACTCGGCGGGCGAGGAGAGATACAAACCCAGATTTCGTAGGGCGCCAAACGCGGTCTTTAAAAAAATATTTCAGATGCTTCATAATCTGCAGTAGACGCATGTATATACACTCATATTTTGCCCAACAGAGCATTGACAATACCGCTACTTTGTCTTAGCATGGGCATTGGCATAGTATCGTAAATATCATTAGACTCAAGTGTTGGACAGGGTCCTGGGTGTCTAACATTTCCAATACTATTCTCGTTAGTTTTAGACCAACTTAAGACTAATCCCCCCCGGAAAATGTTTAGAAAACGGAAATGCCTGTCTAAAGCCACGGTTAGTCTTAGGTTAGCCGAAGTCCACGTTTAAAGAATCGGCCGATTGTTTCCTAGGTCGGAGGTCTAGGCTCACCTATACTCCAAGATCTTTTTCACCTTCTGATCTTTTCAGCGATACATTGCGTATGGTGTATCTATTACCAGGGTTTTTTCTACCAATATTCATAGAAAAACCCTGGTAATAGATACACGATACGCAATGTATCCTTACATTTTGCAATGATTCGCAATGATTTCCTTAGATTTTGGGTTTCCTTAGAAATTTCCTTAGTTTCCTTGAAATCAGGACATTTCCTTGCCAGTGGAAACACTGGTTCACTGTAACATCGGGTTTGCCAGATAGTTGGGCGGGTTTATGGCCAAATTAACTGATAAAAAAGTATTTGAAATTTTATATTAAATGTATTTAAATACAATGTATTTAAATACTCATATACGTAAGTATTTAAATACTGTATTTAAATACATGACAACCAATGTATTTATAAATACATTTCTAAATACACAAATTTATTTAAATACGTATTTAAATACAATAGTATTTAAATATTGCCCAGCTCTGGTTACATAATGACGTTATAAATACGTAATTGAAACGTAAAACCACTACGTAATATATTAGTAGAAGAAACACGTATTACTGTAACGTCTTAATTACGTTCAAAAAACGTATTGTAGCGACGTAGCCAAACACTACCTAAATACAACATAGACAATTCATATTAACGTAATACTTACGTATCCCTAACATATGTATCCACGTATTCATTATGTATATATAACGTTTTGAGTCCTGTAATATAACGTTACATCATGATGTTATAAATACGTAATTGAAACGTAAAACCACTACGCAATATATTAGTAGAAGAAACACGTATTACTATAACGTCTTAATGACGTTAAAAAAACGTATTGTAGCGACGTAACCAAACACTACCTAAATACAACATAGATAATTCAAGAGTGTACGTATGATTTACGTATATATTACGAATTTTCCTAACGTTACCAAAACGCTACCTTCTCAAAACGTATTGTTTACGTAGTGTGTTTGCTGGGAAGTCCGCCAGACGCCGGAAAGCTCACTTCTCATACAATATCGCCTCGTTTCTCGGGTAGTTTGTCGGTTTTGTAGTTTTTTATTTATTTGTAGTTGTATTTGCTATTTCTTAAGAGTGGGGACATTTGAAAGTGTAGTTTTAAGTTTGTGTTTGTTGTTTGTTGATGAAGGTACATTTATTTGTAAAGAGTGTTTGTTTAGTGTTGAGTTTAGGGTTTGGCTCAGGGTTGTGAACGATAATTATCGTATTTGTACGATAATTTGACTATCTGTACGATGTACGATGCATGGTTGAGAATCGTACTCGAAAATACGATAATTGACTCACAAATATTATAGTCATACAAAAATTGTCATTGACAAAAAAAAAAAATTTGCTAGCAGCGAGAGAGAGAGAGAGAGAGTTTTGAGTTTGACTTTTGGTCCTTTGCATGACATGGATTTGGACCGTTGCTTGCCGCATTAAAACGCAGATTGTGAGAGGGTATTTAGCAAGGTTAACCTTACCAAGACAAAGGTAAGACACTGACTTCTAACGGGAACCATACTTGGTTCTCTTCCAGCAGCGCAGTGTGTAAGGGAAAAGGGAGATTGTGTTACTTTCATCTCTACACATGATATGATGTGTCATGAACAACTGACACACTATCGATCATTATAAGCGCCAGCTGACACAGGGGATAAAATAATAGAGGAGGAACAGGAATTCCTTTTCTTTTGAGGATGATAGCTATGTACGTAGAGTTCTCGAGTTCAGCTTCTTTTGTCATTATATGTGTTACTAAATATATTTTTGTTTTATTTAATTTAATTTATTTCTGCAAAAATAAATTAACATGGAATTTTGTGTCATGATTGGATATATTATATTATATTTTGGTGAAAAGAGAAAATATTTTTATATGTGGAATGCTGAATTCAATTATATATATACTTATCTACTGACTATATTATTTCAGCTAAGGTTGCACGCGATAATCTATCTGAAAATACGATACATTTGGTGGCTCGGTACGACAATGTGGGCTACAAAAGTTCACAACCCTGGTCTGGCTGCTTGGTGAGGAATTATTGGCACGCTGTCTGGCAGATGGTGGTGTTGGCAGTGCTACATAAGAACATAGTATATAAGGTCGCCCTCACCGTGGGCCACCGAGATGATAAGGCCTGGTGGATCGCCCGTGACGTCACACCATAAGGATACCACCCGCTCCGCTCCCCGTACAAGTTTACCTACCTAATATAATGTTATCAGTATAAAAGATATACTGTTATCTTCGGAAATGTTGTTCTATAATATTATCAAATAAAAAACCGTAAAACACACAAAGAAAATGCCATTATGAGACTTTCAAGAAATATGCATTAACTTAAACTCTTCGCCATTTAATATTCTGCTCGCAAACATTTTACATGGAGAATATCAATAGAAGCGGAGTTTAATTAGCTATCCATTGATATATTTCGTTTAGTGATAAATGAATTAGCGGCATGCATAAATTAGCGTTAACTAAATATAAAAAATCATGAAATCGGATAATTTCCTACCTAATATATGCTTATCAGTATAAAATATATACTGTTATCTTCGGAAATGTTTGTTCTATAATATTATCAAATAAAAAAACCGTAAAACACACTAAAGAAATGCCATTATGAGACTTTCAAGAAATATGCATGAACTTAAACTTTTCGCCATTTAATATTTTGTAAAAAAACGTTATACATGGCGAATATCAATAGAAGCGGAATTTAATTAGCTTTCCATTGATATATTTCCTTTTCTGATAAATTAATTAGAACCATGCATAAATTAGCGTTAACTAAATAAATAACATCATGAAATCTGGGAAATTACCCGATCTCATGATGTTATTTATTTAGTTAACGCAAATTTATGCATGGTTCTAATTCATTTATCAGAAAAGGAAATACATCAATGGAAAGCTAATTAAATTCCGCTTCTATTGATATTATCCATGTAAAAAGTTTTTTCACAAAATATTAAATGGCGAAAAGTTTAAGTTCATGCATATTGGAAGTCTCATAATGGCATTTCTTTAATGTGTTTTACGGTTTTTTATTTGATAATATTATAGAACAAACATTTCCGAAGATAACAGTATATATTTTATACTGATAAACATATATTGGGTAGGAAATTACCCGATTTCATGATTTTTTATATTTAGTTAACGCTAATTTATGCATGCCGCTAATTCATTTATCACTAAACGAAATATATCAATGGAAAGCTAATTAAATCCGCTTCTATTGATATTCTCCATGTAAAAGTTGCGAGCAAAATATTAAATGGCGAAGAGTTTAAGTTAATGCATATTTCTTGAAAGTCTCATAATGGCATTTTCTTGTGTGTTTTACGGTTTTTTATTTGATAATTTTAAAGAACAAACATTTCCAAAGATAACAGTATATTTTTTTATACGGGAAAAACCCAATTATATTAGTTATTAAACTTGTACGGGGAGGGGAGGGGGGTTGGTGGGGTGGGGGGGGTCAAAACCGAAGGGGGGGGATCACCGAAACGAAGGCTAAAAACCGCAAAAATTTAAATTCAAATTTCGCGCCACCCATCCCCCAACCACGGATGCAGCGCCACCCTAAAGTAAACCCTAAAAGGGCAGAAACCCGGGGTAGCGTCAGCGTCCCCCCCTCCGTTTTCCCAGGTAAAAAAAATTTTTTTTTTTTTCGTATGTTCCTTTTTTATTTTTTGGGCCTTTCTTATATGTGTCTCATGTGGTTTGTGAGGGCTTGATTCTTTTGGGGGAAAAAGTTGCAATACGAGTAAAAACCGAAATTGCCATGTTTTTTAATAAAAAAGTAGTGAAATGCTTTCAAAACAGGCCGCGGGTGGAAATTAAAATTTAAAAAAAAATTTGGGTGTCGGGGGGGATCACGTATGGGGGAAGTGGGGGGGATCAACGTACAGTGAAATTTTAAAAAACTATATCTTTTAAAATCCTCCAAAAACAAAACAAACTTTGGGATTGCCCTATGTATATTCGCATAAATTTTAAATGGTGGGTGAACTGGGTGCATTTAAATTTAAAATGGAACAGTTTTTTTTTTTGTGGCATAAAGTTGAAGGTGTTGGGGGGTTTTAAAATTATAAATGCATTTTCATTTTTAAATTATGCTAAACCCCACATAAACTAACTATTATATAAGGGGATTTTTTTTAAAATGATTCAAAGAATTATTTTTTTATGGTTAAAAAACCTTTTAACCCTGAAAATTTTTTTCGGGGCATGACTTTCGGTGATCCCCCGCTTTAACTACGTTTTTGGGAAAAACCCTATATATTTTAAATATTTTAAAAAAAAATAAGAAAAGTGACTGAACTAGTTTGAAATTTTTTGGGGCATGTTTTAAATTAAAATTTGGGGGGTTTTTTTGGGGTTTTTAAAAGGGGGTTTTGGAATTTAAAATTTAAAGTTTTTTTTGGGGTTTTTAAAAAAAAAAAAAAAAAAGGAAAAAAAAAAAAAAAAAAAAAAAATTAAAAAAAAAAATAAAGTGTTTTTAAAGGGCTATACCAGGGAACTAACTTTTTATATAAGTGTTTTTATGTTATTAAAGTTTTCTAAAATTTAAAATTTTTTAGGGTTTAAAAAAAAACATTTAACAATGAAATATTTTGGGGCATGACGTTCGGGGGTACCCCCCAAATATTTTGCCAGCTCATAGCCCCCCAAAATAATATGGGGGCCCTGCAAGAATCCCCCCTCTACACTGTAAAAAATACTAAGTTTAAGCAAACCCTAAACTAACCTAACCTAACTATGCATGATGCCCAAATTTGTCTTTAAACCCCTTTTCAATCTAACCTAACCTACCCCATCACCGTCATCAGCCTCGCAAATATGTCAGGAAGAGGCACAAGCAGAGGGGCCCCGACGCCCTTTGGGGTTTCCCCTTTTAAAAGCACCGCGTGGCCACTAGTTTAGCCTGAAAGAAGCCGTGCGCTTAAAAACACAAAAAAAACAACTCTTGCTGAAAAGTTGCCTTTTAGTTCCTTTTCTCCCCAAGGTTTTTTTGTATGCCCTCACCCCCACGTCTTCTTTGGTCCCCCCTGGATGAGGTCATGCAAAAGACCTGGGATAGTTTTAAGGGGGCTCTAGATTTTATGTTTTTTAAAATTTATTCAAAAATTTTTTTTTAGCTTTTTTTGCCAGCAAAGGGGCCCTTTTAAGTCCCAATTAATTTTTTTTTGTTTTAAAAGGGTGCCTTCAAACGCTCTATTTATTTTTTTTTTTTGTCAAATTTTTTTTGCCAGCAAGGGGGCCCTTTTAAGTCCCCAAAAAAAATTTATTTCCCTTTTTTTACCGGGCCCTTCTATTATCGAAGAACTTCGGTGGATTTACCTATATGGCTGTTGCTTCCCCCTTTGCAAAAAGGGTTTTTCAGCCCTCAAAAAGAAATACATTTGCCCGATTTTTCCCAAACCACCAGCCAAGGGTTTCTACGGCCTGCCCATGAACCATGTGCGTAGGATTGGGGTACCCGTATGCCTTAGCTTTTTGGGACAAGACATCCCTGCTGGGCCCGGAAAAAGGAAAAAGCGACAAGGGCTGGGGACTATGGGCCCTTTAAAGAACCGTCCCTCCAAAACCCTTTTATTGAAGGCTCCGGGAAAGGGTTCCATTGCCCCGGATTTTTGCCTTCAAAAAATTTAAAGTGGAAACCCTTTTTTTAAGGCTTACAATTAGCTTTGGGGGAATTTCAACATTCACGGCCCCGGGCCCCCGGGTATACAATTTGGATAAGTTCATTGTCGACTGTTATAAAACCGTCAAGGTTGGGGTGTGCGAGAAAGGGCCAGCCAGTAGCCACGCAAGGGGGAAATCGTGAACGCGGTTTTACAGCTGACGTTTTTTTGGGCCTTATAAAAGCCCGTGGGGGGGAGTCCATCCCTCCCGTGGGTTTTTAAATTCCCAATGCCGATTTGGGAAACCCGCTTTCATGAAACAAAGATCTTTGGTTCCAAAGGGTATTTCATCCTAGTTTGGGTGGGGAAAAAAGGGTTTAATGCTTTTGTCAGACACTTCAGCATCTCCATGGGAAAATCTTTTTCTTCTGTAAGAACAAGATTTTTCTGATCTGGACAATGCTGAATGTCACATGAAAATTCAGCCCGTTGATTTTTCGATAAAAGCTGGTACGTGATTGTTTTCCTTGCCTTTCCCCATACAAAAGACAAACTCCAGCCAATTTGATGTGAGTGTCTTTGGGCCCTTTTAAAAAATTCCTGCGGGGCCCCCACTGAAAGACCACGCGCTCTGCACCCCAACGAGCACATAACAGTCCACAAGTTGGGCCCGAGTTTTCTTCTGAGGCATGGACCAAAGCCACTACCCCCCCAGCATTCCCCAGTGGTTTTCCCCGGGCGACTGGTATATGGCCATCAAACGCAAAAATCTTCCCCAAAAGGGTGTGGGTTTTTAAAGGGGCGCATGTAACCCCAGGGACCGGGACCACCATAATTTTTTTAGTGGGAAATTACTCCCCCAAATTTTTCTGATGGGGGAAATTTTAGATGGAAGGAGCGTGGGTGAAGGCCAACCCCTCAGAAGCTATAACCCCCTTTCCCCCTGTGTCTCCCGGGTAGATGATGTGCCCGCCCAAACCCCCGGGGCCCCCCGCACGAACCCGACCCCGCCCCCCCCGAGCACCAACACGACAAAAGCCTGCCACCCCCCGGGGCCCCCGCACGACAACCTGCACCCCGGGCCCCAGCACGACGCCCCCTTCCAACCCCGGGCCCCCCGCACGACAAAGCCCCCCCAAACCCCGAGCCCCAGCACACAGAGCCTGCCACCCCCGGGGCCCCCGCACGTGCACCCCCTGCCACCCCCCGGGGCCCCACAAAGACGCACCCTGCCCCCCCCCAGGAACCCTTCTCACGAGCAAACTTTAAACCCAAGTGTGTCCCGGGCCCCTTTTTCCCAAGGGTTTAATTTCCCCGTCTTATGGGAAAAGGGGGGGAAGAAAAGGGGGCGGGCCTGCATTTTAAAACCAGAATGAGGAGGGAATATCTGACCTGAGGTTTTTAAGGCAGAGAAGAGGCAGAAGCTGGAAACAAAAAGAAGGGAGCGGGCCCGAAAAGAAAAAAATTTGGGGAAGAAGAAGGGTCCACAGCGGAAGAAGGGCTTTGCCTGCCCGGGGGAAGACAACCCCTACGGGGGAGGAGGTTTTATTATGTCCCCATTCAGCTGGGGCGACTCCTCCGAGTACTCGGGTGAGGTGGACGAAGAGGGCACCTGGACTGCAAACATCATACCCTTTTTTTGCGAAAACATCACAGGTGGGGAATTTGTTCTGGTTTTAGCTGAAGCTGGAAAGGAAAGGGAAGGGGGGTGGGCCTTAGTGGGGCTATGTTGCCAGGTTTGGCCATCATGGAGGATGGAAAATTTAAAACCCTTTTTTTCCTCCGGGTGAATTTCCCTAACACCCGAGACACGTTTCCCCCTTCCCTACCATCCCCAGATGAAGCTTCCGTTATCCGAACAGTGCAAGGGTGTCCTGGGGACCTCCGGGCATCACCAAGAGGGGGCTGACCTGGTTAAGGTTTTTTCCCCCGCTGCATGCCCTTCCCTGATGGGACTTCTGGGGTATGAACAAAAAAAAAAAATAACCCAGACCTTATCTTTTAATAAATGCTTTTTTTATGAGCTTATCTTTCATTTCATCACCTAAAAAATAATGGGGGGGTGTCCCCGGCTTGCATATATGTTTATTTAGGCAAAAAAAAAACAATAATTTTTTAGTAAAATGAGGTTTTAAAATATCATAACCGGGGGCCCCCCATACCTTATCCGGGTTTTCCCCCCTCGTGGGGAGGAAACCGGACGAGGTGCCAAAAATTTATAAAAAAAAACCCTTTAAAAGACCCCTTTTTATCTGAGTTAAGTATTCATGAGGGGTTTCCAAAAAGGGTGGGCCTATTTGAAGGGTTTTTTTTTTGGGCAAAAGTGTGCACTCTCTCAGGTAAAAATGGATTTTTTAAAGAATATTTTTCCACTAAAAAGGGACTGTGGGCCCCCCAAAACCACCCTATCCTTATGGAGTGACGTCACGGGCGATCCACCAGGGCAGAGATGCTCGCAAAGAGTTACGGGCCCGTAAGTACCCCCCTACGGGACTTTTACCTTTTTAGGCCTCTAAGGGAGATGCTCAAACCATTTTCTCACTTGCTGCGGGAACCGCGAGGTTAAGGGTGGTCGGGAGCCCCCTTAACTCCCTAAGGGAATGAAATTTGAAGCGGCTAGAGGGTCAACAAACAAAAAATTTTACAGGTTGTATCACTATACTTTATGTTTATTGTGTATTATAGAGCCATTTCATGCTTGCCGGTTTTGATATGTGATGTGTTTATTGCTTCATTGACTCCATATATATCATTATTTAACATACAATCCCTATAGTAACTTTAATAAATTCATATCAGGACAAACCTATATATTAAATATATATATCGGTCCGACTTCTTGAATCAAAACGTATAGTTCATCATACAAGTTTGGCCGCTATAAGAATCAAAACGTATAGTTCATCATACAAGTCTGGCCGCTATAATGATCCGGTGGTGGTGGTGGTATCAAATGTCTGACGTACTAGTACACACGCACGTATAACACAAGCAAGGATTTATAAAGTTTATACTATCCTTGCACACAAGTGTCACGGGTCACAGTGAGGTGTTAGACCCCCGTGTGTCTTGTCTGACCTAAAGAGCGAACGCGCAGTTCTCGTCCACTATAACAGAGTACCGCCGGGGCCCACGGATCGGCATACGTACGGCGCGGGCCAGCAGTGGTCTATAATACTATTTTCGGGCACGCGAGACTTGAACCTATGATCAGCGCATCAAGGTATACCCTGGGTACGTCTCTGTAGTAATCAGTGGGAGAATATTACGCTGAAAGGCTAATGTGGCAGCTATGTATTATCGTAACATTCTGGCGATAGTGAGCTAAAATCGGCCCTATTTCGGAAATCAGCCAATCTTAGCTCAACACCGGCAAACATAGTTTTTAGGTTTGGGTTAAGTTATGTTTAGGTCTGGTTTGGGTTTAAAGGTAAGGTTTATGATAGGTTTGTGTTAAGTTTGTAGAGTTATTTAGGTTAAATAAGCGTCCGCGGGACGTTTTTCCGAAGAGGCCGATTTTAGCACAACAGCGGCATTTGAAGTCTCTTTAAATTTATTTATCGGGCTCCCTGACAGCTGAGAGCATGATGATTGGCTAGATAAGGCCGCGTCATGAAGGGCGCTGCCTGTGATTGTTAGCAGAATTTTCCCAAAACATATCCCTAGAATATTTCCCCATATTCCCCCCCCAGAGGCCACCCATAAAACCCTACGGGAGTGACGGCTCGGTACGAGCATCTCCCTCAGCCCACCCTCGTAAGGTTATTGTAGCCATACACTCGTAAGTTGTCCCTTACGAGGGATTTTCGAGCATACCTGCCCAGGCCTTGCCTCTCGGTGGTCTCGCCCTCACCCGCCTGAGGATCGGTCACACAACACTCACGGCACACCTGCATCGTCTGCAGCTCACGCCCGACCCGTACTGCCCTAGGTGCAGGAACGTCCCGGAGTCGATTGAGCACTTCCTGCTGCAGTGTCCTCGCTTCCACTCCCACCGACAACTTCTACGTGGTCAACTCATCGCCCTGAACGTCACCACCTTTGACCTGCCCACCCTGCTGGCCGCTGCTGCCGTCCACCCATCACAACGCCCCGCCGTCATCCGCCTCACCTGTGCTTTCCTGAGGAAGACTAATCAACTGTCACGACTGTGATTAATTCACAGCGGTACACCAAGGCGAATATCGTCGACTTCGACATCACTGCCCTTCAACAACAACAACAACAACAAGTAATATAAGGAAGCTACAAGAAGAGGCTGGGAGACCTACACGAGGTAGTTCCTGTTACCTAACACTGTGTTGCCAGAACTTCCTATGAAGAAGTTTATACCTGGTGCGTTTGTTATTTGAATGATATTAATTGATTATGATTTTTCCTTGATTTAAACTTGAATTGAGAATTGAAACTTGTCTTATGATTTCACTATTTGATTATAGTGTGAACCGCTTCTCGCTGCGGAGAGTACTGAAACGGGAATGAACTTAAGGGAAGGGGGTAGGGGCAGGGGTTAAGGGGAAAGGGTATGAGTTAAGGGGGAAGGGAATGAGTTAAGGGGAAGTGCTGCCACCAGCTCAGACAAGTAGTTCTATGGGTTTACTTTCTGGGCATGTTTTGAATAGATAGATATATTAGATTTATCTTGGTAATCGTGATTGATAGTGGAATTATACCGAGTAAGGCTGACCTTTTGGAAGTGTGGGGAATTACTGTCCTAACACAGAATAATCACCTGGGTTTTTTTTTATAATAAACACAAGAACTATATTTGAAAACATCATCCTATTTATTCATGCTGAAGTATTATGTCTCTTGTTTGAGATCACAGACAAACATATAAGTTCTAATCCAACATAAGAAAGATCTCCATCCCAACATAGGAAAGCTCTAATCTGATATAAGTAACCCTTTACACTCTGATACAGGAAGCTCTTCACATGTGATGAAGGTAAACTTGGGGAGGGATACACCTCCCCACTGAACCTTACTGATAAATTATCCTTCACTTAGGTAACATACCGCTGATACTTATAATTATACATGGAAGATATAAGGGGGGAATATAAGAGTAAAAATTTTTTTGTGTGTTTCACTAAAAAACAGTGTCGGTGCCGTTTGCGTCAAGGCTAAATGTCCGCCTGTCGGGAAAGGAGGAGGGGACTCCGTTAATAATACTTATAGGATGGGGCAGGCCTCCTTTACGTTAGTGAAGACTAAACATCGGTACCCCCCTATTTGGAAATATAGATAAAAATATTATAACAAGGAAAGGGGGGGGGGGGGATAGGAGCGAAACGTCGTACGTCTTACCTGTCGGGAACGGGGGGAGAGACTGCTTTCTCGAGGCTTATTAAGACCCGCGGGAAAAGAGGGGAAAGTTTGGATACCCTGAACTTGGCCTCTCCTGAAGAGCTTATAGTCCCGAAATAACTAATTAAATAATGAAACAAGTGTACCTAAGAAAGGGCTGCCTATAATACAGTCCCCGTTACTTTGATATAGAAGATTAATATGTTTAATCTAATAACCGAGGAAAGTGTTATTGAGGTTCGTTTCCAGCATCCGAACGCGTCTTTTGGAGTGGTGTGGTAATGGAGTCGAACCATAAATTTGGTCGATTTTTAATTTAGCAAATAACTCGACTAACACATGCATTTATGAACGTGATCTGTTACTATTGTGTCTATTTTGAAGGACATTAAGAATCTAGGAGTGTTCCTTGATCTGATAGGAGGGTGAGGGGAGGATGAAAAGCTTTGAATCCATTAGTTATCACTGATCGCGAAATAAGTATCCCACGAATGTTGACTCGCACGCGGAATGTCGGGGGGGGAGGGAGTGAGGGAAGGAAGGAAGATAGAAATGGAAGATAGGAAGAAAGAAGATAAACTTACACGAGAAAACTAAAAGATTGAATTGCTTACGGGACATAACCCGGGAATTGTATGATAATAATTCCCATCCTATCTCTTCTGAATAACGGGCATTACAACACTACTTACATCCACCTTTCATCCCCATCCATAACACTGTCCAGCCTCCTTTTAAAGCTCCCTAGTGAATCTCCACTAACTACCTGTCTACTGATTCCATGCCAATCATTCACCACCCTATTTGTGAACCAGTTTATCCCTATTTCATTAATAAACCCACCTTTTTCCAGCTTGAATCCGTGACTTCTTGTTCTACCCTGCTTACTAACCTTAAGAACTTTTGCTACCTCGCCTTGATTGTATCCCTTGATCCACTCAAAAACTTCTATCAGATCGTGTTGTGAGTTTTACTAATGTTTCATGCGTTTTATGACTCATATTTTGATTCCTGTTGACGTGACATGGTAGTTGTGGTTGGCACTTGGGTATTATTCTAGTGTTTGGCCATACTCCCCCCCTCTCCCAAAACAAAGCTGGGCCACCTGGGCCAATGCGGGATTAAGGCCCCGGCCACAAAACATGCCTACCAACATCATAGTTTGTGAGTTAGGGCTGTTGAAAACATTCCCTACATCCAGGGAACATTCATTGTATTTCTTCTGAGTCCATAGACGTGCACCTGACGATCCTCACAGAATGATGACCCAAGTGTCGAGAACCCCCCCACCCCCCGCTAGGAGGTTAGGTTAGGTTAGATATGATTAGGTTAGGTTATCGGTGGGTCAAGCCCCCCGCTTGGTTAGGCAAATTTCTCTAGATATAAGGAAATTTAAACCTAGATCTAGGGAATTTTACACCCCCTACACAACTCTTAAATTACGTTTTTTTCCGACGCATATTTGTTTCCCCACCCAAAAATTTCCCGCATTCCCACAGGTCCCAAGCTTGTTTGGGGGAAGTGGGAGAGTCTGGGCAACACTAGAAATGTACCCTTCGGGGGTCCTACTAAATACCGTCAACACACCTTCAACTCACCGTCAACACAAAACGGTACCGTAAACCACGCCGTCAACACCCCCAAATATACATTTTAAATCGACAAAAGAGGCATAGAACTGTAAAGTATGGGCTAAAAGAGAATAACATTGGTTTGAGGTTACATTTCTTTATAAAATTGGGTTTATTTCACGCGAAAAATGTATCTCTAAGCAGCTAGCCGTTGGCCGCCATCTTGCCTCTCAGGGTAGCCGATAAAGTCAAAAATTTTTGATTGCTGTGTTTCTTCTTATTCTCATTTCTTATTCTTGGTATGACAAGAATTAATAATTGGGGGGAAAATGAGGCCCAACTTCTATACTTTAATTAGGCCTACTCAAAATATAGTACTTAGTATTTTTTTAATTGTTTTTCCTAAACATCGATGGCATTGGCATGATTGGCCAACCGACAGCCAGCCTTGCTTTGGGGAGGGGAACTTGGTCCCGCCACATATCCTAGTTTAGGTTAAAAAAAAAATATTTAATTCTCATTACAAACGTATTACAAGACCTATGACATCCAGAAAACTTTATGTCCAGACTCCATCCAACCTCTTTCTATTAAAATGTAAAATTCCATAAAACAAATGATGAATCTGTACAAACACCGCTGAAGTGCTGTCTGGAACTACATTCTTTCCTACTAAAATAGGCCTTTTGGCAAGTTGTACTTTCAAAAAAATGCATGTTTAAACTCTTAAATAAATTGAAATAACACAACCCATTTTTTATGATCCATGTGCACCATCACCACTCAGCCATCAGCTGCGGGGCAAGGCGCCCTCTTTTGGGCATGAAAATTTGCATTACCTGAAACCACCCATACATGAGTCCAAGCTACGGGGAGAGGCAAGATGGCGGCCAACGGCTATGCTGCTTAGAGATAAATGTTTTCCGCGTGAAAAAAACCCAATTTTCATAAAAGAAATGTAACCTAAAACCAATGTATATTCTTTTTTACCCCATACTTTACAGTTCTATGCCTCTTTTGCCGATTAAAATGTATTTGGAGGTGTTGACGATACCGTTTGTGTTGACGTGAGTTGACGGTGTGTTGACGGTATTTAGTAGGCCCCCCTTCAGTACTTCTTAAGGTATCCTCTAGTCCTTTCTCATGTTCTTCCTTCCTCCAAGTCTTTGTTTTGGGTGGTACAGAGTCGCCACTATAGTCTGTGTTTCTCTAGTTGTGATTCTATTGGTACACTCACTATTGCAGCTCTTCCTTCTCCAAAACTCCACTTTGTGTATACTTTCCACCCTTATATATTGTCCTTATCATAACTCCCCACTTCTGTCCCTTCTGCACATGTTGTAGTTATTACTTATAAACACTTGGTTTTCTAAGCATTGAGTCGTTAAAACACACCACCCGCCCGGGGATCTTTAGTTAATAAATAATCTCTCCGTTCCAGGCTGCTTGGTATCATCACATCTGTGTTCGTGTACATCGTCAGTCACCGGCCGTCGCGTGTGGTGGCCAGAGTGTTGGTGCGTGGAGGCTGTGGGGCCGGGCGGCAGCATGATTGGCAGGATCAGCAGGATCAGTCTGCCTCAGGGGTGGGGAGGCACAGGGGTGATGGCAAGAATCACCTGGAGGCAGGCAGCTCAGGCCACAAGGCACCAGTGAGCTGAGTGCCAGCAGTGTGAACAAAACATTCAAACACAAGGTAAGCTTGAGAGCCCATTCCTTGACGCACAGTGGTGTTAAGAATTATGAATGTTTAGAGTGCGGGGAAAAGATTTGCTAGAAAAGTAAACCTCACCAACACACCCTGTTTACACAGTGGTGTTAAGAATTATGAATGTTTAGAGTGTGGTGGGAAAGATTTACTACAAAGAGTCACTCACCGAACACACCCTGACACACAGTGGTGTTACGATTTATGAATTTTTAGAGTGTGGGAAAAGATTTGCTAGAAAGAGTCAGCTCACCACACACACACCTGACACACAGGGTGTTAAGATTATGAATGTTTAGAGTGTGGGAAAAGATTTACTACAATGGGTTCCCTCCCCACACACACCCTGCCCACACAGTGGTGTTAAAAATTATGAATGTTTAGAGTGTGGGAAAGATTTGCTAGAAAGGGTGAACTCACCCCCACACACCCTGCCCACCCCTTTGGTTTCAAGAATTACGAATGTTTAAAAGTGTGGGAAAAGATTTACTAAAAGATAACCCACCAGACACACCCTGACACCCAGTGGTGTTAAGAATTATGAATGTTTGGGAGTGTGGGAAAAGATTTCCCTACAAAGATTCAGCTCACCACCACACACCCTGACACACAGTGGTGTTATGAATTATGAATGTTTGATAGTGTGGAAAAGATTTGCTTGAAAGGGTGAACTCCCGACCCCACCCTGACACACAGGGGGTGTTAAGAATTATGAAAGTTTGAGTGGGGGAAAAAGATTTATTTACAATGGGTTCCCTCACCCACAACACCCTGACACACAGTGGTGTTAAGAATTATGAATGTTTAGAGTGTTGGAAAAGATTTGCTAGAAAGTGTGAACTCACCACACACACCCTGACACACAGTGGTGTCAAAAAATTACGAATTTTTTAGAGTGTGGGAAAGTTTATACAAAGAGTAAACTCACCAAAACCCACACCCTGACACACAGTGTGTTAAGAATTATGAATGTTTAGAGTGTGGAAAAAGATTTACTAAAATGGGTAACCTCACCAAACACACCCGGACCCCACAGTGGTGTTAAAAATTATGAATGTTTAGAGTGTGGGAAAGATTTATTTACAAGAGTCCAGCTCTCCAAAACACACCCTGACAACCGTGGTGTTAAAAATTATGAATTTTTTAGAGTGTGGGAAAAGTTTTTACTACAATGGGTAACCTCACCAAACACACCCTGACACACATGGTGTTAAGAATTATGAATGTTTAGAGTGTGGAAAAAGTTTTGCTAGAATGGTAACCTCACCAACACTCTTGTTTCTTTTTTTGTTTTGTTTAGAGGATAATGCCTCAGAGCCATAGTGATCTACCGCTGCTGCATATTAGTGTTGGCCGAAGCCACCCCCCCCCGGGGGGGGGGGGTTACAAAGCCCCGCTGGCACCCGGTACCCTTCACTTGCTGGGTGGACAGGGCTAGGGATTTAAGAAAGACCACCCATCTATCTTTCGCTCCGCCCGGGGATCGAACCCGGGACTTCTCGGTTGTAACCGAGCGTGCTAACCACTACACTATAGAGTTCCCAAAACACACCCTGACACACAGTGGTGTTAAAAATCATGAATGCCTAGAGTGTGGGAGTAGGTTTTACACCACTAATGAACTCACCAGACACACCTTTAGACACACTGGCTTGCGGGAGTTCAAGTGTGATATTTGTAGCAAGTGTTTCAAGACAAAGGGTGATATTGCCAAGCACATGAAGATCCACTTTTGAGGTGGCGTGTTGTGTGGACAAGTGTGGTTGTACCCGTGCCTGTGGGAGTGTGTCCTGTGTGGCAATGGGTGATGGTGGTGGTGGTGGTGGTGGGCAGTGTGTTACATGTGTGGTGGCAGCCGTGCCCTTGTGTTCTGTGAGGGAGTAATGAATGGCCCCAGCAGTTGTTGGGTTGGCAGTGCAGGTGTGATTTTCAATAAATGTATCCAGGGTTTTAAAGGTTTCTCTTCTGATTGCCTTAAAAAACAGTCTTTCCACGCATAAGTTACACTCCTATTTCCTGCTGGTCACATATGTGAAATATCGCTAAACCTTACTCTGTCCCTCTTCATCTTGGACAGCCGCAGGAAAAGTGATGACAACTGCATTAAAAGACAAGTCCAAATTGTCTACAAATATACAAGACAGTGCGACGAAGTTAGAAAAAAACGAGGCTATAAATATTTACACCTGTCTTTCATGCAGGATTTTCCATAGAATGATCAAAGTATCCTGGAAAGATGAAACATGGTATACTAGTATGAACATTCCCCTAAATATGAAGGCATTAATACAATAAGGCAGAAAATTGCCTAAAAAAGGGGTAGCTAGGTATTT
This sequence comes from Chionoecetes opilio, assembly GCA_016584305.1. Taxonomy (NCBI): domain Eukaryota; kingdom Metazoa; phylum Arthropoda; class Malacostraca; order Decapoda; family Majidae; genus Chionoecetes; species Chionoecetes opilio. The sequence continues at coordinate 245,576 of JACEEZ010020299.1, forward strand.
AATGGAATGGGTCAAAAGAAACTCAAACCACATGGAAAATATTTTATAGTAAAGCACCATGAGTAGAATTAATAACAGTTGGAGTTGTTACACCTGAACAAAAGTAATCATTGAGGCAAATACAGGAGCTCCCATACTTACGTACGTTCGTGGGGTTTGTACTGAACTTGCAATGTACAAAAGTTAGTCCAGCATTACTCATGTCAATATTGAACACTGCACACACACCACTGTCAAAAGAACAAAAGTACACTACACTTATAGCCCAATATTACTCAACAGTTGTTAGTGAGCCGGGTAATAATGGACCAGAGTTTCGCGGTCGTTTTCAGAGACAGACTATATTTTTTTGGCCTGCAATAGGTGCTCATTGTATTGTATAGGTGCATCAAATGATCTCAGTAATAATTTGTATAATGACGGTATAAATATTTGCTATTCTATGTAATTTTCCCAATGACGAATATTTGTTGAACGGGAAAAACCGTAACGTAAAATTCATACTCTTAACTCCCAAACCGTCAGTCCTAGAGCGTTCGTACATTACAGCCAAAAGATAGTAAACCATACGTTGATCAAAATATGTTAACGGTCATTGGGCCAAACAAAGTCGCATAAACTCGTCAGAACGAAAAAACCGTAAAATTCATACATGGCAACACGAGAACCAAAAGTCACAGACCATTGCGGACGGTTTTTCTGAGGCTCAGGGGCGTTTTCGTACAGAAAATCCACTTACGGTGGAGATTAAAATAATTTTTACTGACGACAAGTTGTAGAGGGCCACAACTCTATCGGGGGTGTGACCTCAAAATTACATTCAGACCTACACGTCTTAAGGCCCCCATCCACGGTGCGATCTGGTCGTACGACCATCGGACAGATCTGGTTGGATCCAACCAGACTGGATCGTGAGTGGGGTGATTTTGGTCTGTCCGACCGACTGACAGCTGGTCGGATGGCGACCAAGCAGTGTTTGGTTTTTAGATCCGACAGATCTTAGGTTTTAGACCGGATCGCAAACCGTGAGTGTGCTGATCTCGTTAGGCCAGCCGTCAGTTTTCGCCACTGACAAACGTCGCGAGAGGACTACCAAGATGAATTGTTTCCTTAATGAGAAGCACTTTTGGACAGAATTCATCCAATTATATAGAAACTGAATGTGTGTGAGAAATAAAACCCAAAAAGTAAATAGATAAATTTAAGAAAAGGCACTTATGAAATATTGGTAGAGAAACTCGAGGAACGACAGTGAGCGACAGTGAGGCTAATGTTTGAAAACAGTAAAAAATCCAAAACGATATGAGAAGTGTGTTCCGGATATATTAAAAAATATCTCTGAATAGCTTCTGTAATATATGTAAAAAAATTTTTGTAATGTATGTAGTGATGTTTTGTGACTAATGTATTAGTGACTAATGTATGTATAATAATAGCCTCTGGTGAAATTTGGGGTGAACGCGGATGATGTTTACGCTCCTCAGTTATGGGGATCAGATTCCATCAAAGTATTCGATCCTCGTTGCATAGACCCATATGAGAACCGCTGTCCACTGTTCTATCCCACTAACTGGTCTTGAGGTGCGGTCAGATCGTAGTGGGTGGTAGAAAAATTTATCGGGATCACGGGGGGATGCTCGAAAGAGTTACGGGCCCGTAAGATTACCCTAGGGGACTTTTACCTCATAGCCCTCTAAGAGAGATGCTCAAAACCCTTTTTTCTCACTTGGTACGGGACCCGCGAGGCTAAGGGTGGTCGGGGGCACCCGTAACTCCCTAAGGGAGTGAAATTTGAAGCGACAAGACATCAATAAACAATAAATTTACGAGTTGTATCACTATATTTTATGTTTATTGTGTATTAAAAGAGCCATTTCATGCTTCCTGTTTGAAATGTGATGTGTTTATTTTCATCATTTACTCCCTATATATAATCTAGTTAACATACAATACCCATACTTTAATAAATTCATCAGGGCAAACCTATAGATAAAATATATATCGATGACTTCTTGAATCAAAACGTATAGTTCATCATACAAGTTTTGGGCCGCTAAATGATCCGGTGGTGGTGGTGGTATCACTGTCTGACGTACTAGTACACACGCATGTATACACACAAGCAAGGATTTTTATAAAGTATACTATCCCTTTCACACAAGTGTCAAAGTGTGTCAAGTGAGGTGTTAGCCCCACCGTGTGTCTTGTCTGACCTAAAGAGCGAACGCGCAGTTCTCGGGCCACTATAACAGAGTACCGCCTGGGCCACGGATACGGCATACGTACGTCGCGGGTCAGCAGTGGTCTATAGATACTAATTTCGGGCACGCGGGACTCGAACCTATGATCTTGCATCAAGGATAACCCTGGGGTACGTCTCTGTAGTAATCAGTGGGAGAACATTACGCTGAAAGGCTAAAATGGCAGCTATGTATTAATCGTAACATTCTGGGGTAGTGAGCTAAAATCGGCCCTATTTCGGAAATCGCCGATCTTAGCTCAAACACGGCAACATAGTTTTTAGGTTTAGGTTAAGTTATGTTTAGGTCTGGTTTTAGCTTAGGTAGGTTATGATAGGTTTTTTGTTAATTTTTGTAGAGTTATTTAGGTTAAATAAGCGTCCGCGGGACGATTTCCCGAAAGGGGGCCCCTTTTTGCACAACAGCGGCATTTGATTGTCTTTAAATGTATTTTATCGGGCTCCCTGACAGCTGAGAGCATGATGATTGGCTAGATAAAGCCGCTCATGCGAGGCGCTGCTCTGTGAGTGGTTAGCAGAAATTTTCCCAACATATCCCTAGAATATCCCTTATTTCCCCACCCAGAGGCCACCGATAACCGTACCGGAGTGACGGCTCGGTACGAGTATCTCCCTCAGCCCCCCCTCGTAAGGTTATTGTAGCCATACCACTCGTAAGTTGTCCCCTTTCGAGGATTTTCGAGCATCCCTGCCCAGGGGGAGATGCTCGAAGAGTTACGGGATCGTAAGTAGTACCCTAGGGGACTTTTTAAAACCCCATAGCGCCTCTAAGGATATGCTCAAACCGTTTTTTTTTCACTCGCTACGGGACCGCGAGGCTAAGGGTGGTCGGGAGCACCCTTAACTCCTTAAGGGAGTGAAATTTGAAGCGGCTAGAGATCAACAACAATAAATTACAAGTTGTATCACTATCCTTTATGTTTATTGTGTATTATAGAGCCATTTCCCTACATCCTGTTTGAAATGTGATGTGTTTTATTGCTTCAAATTTAAATATTCATATTTAACATACACTACCTATAGTACTTGTAATAACTTCATATCAGGGCAAACCAATATATTAAAATTATATTCGGTCGACTTCTTGAATCAAAGGTTAGTTCATCATACAGTTTGGCAGCTTTTAAAAGATGCGGTGGTGGTGGTGTTTCAAATGTCTGACGTACTAGTACACAACGCACGTATACCCCACAAGCAAGGATATTTAAAGGTTATACTATCCTTGCACACAAGTGTCACGGTGTCACAGTGAGGGGTTAGCCCCCCTTGTGTCTTGTCTGACCTAAAAAGGGGAACGCGCAGTTCTCGTCCACTATAACAGAGTACCGCCCGGGCCCACGGATACGGCATACGTACGGCGCGGGCCAGCATGGTCTATAGATACTAATTTCGGGCACGCGAGACTCGAAACCCATGATCGCGCATCAAAGGGATACCCTGGGTACGTCTCTGTAGTAATTAGTGGGAAATTTACGCTGAAGGCTAATGTGGCAGCTATGTATTATCGTAACATTCTGGCGATAGTGAGCTAAAATCGGCCCTATTTCGGAAATCAGGGGCCCATCTTAGCTCAACACCGGCAAACATAGTTTTTTAGGTTTAGGTTAGTTATGTTTAGGTCTGGTTTAGCTTAGGTAAGGTTTATGATAGGTTTTATTAAGTTTTGTAGAGTTATTTAGGTTAAATAAGCGTCCGCGGACGATTTCCGAAAAAGGCCGATTTTAGCACACAGTGGCATTTGGGCTCTTTAAATTTATTTATCGGGCTCCCTGACAGCTGAGAGCATGATGATTGGCTAGATAAAGCCGCGTCATGCGAGGGGCTGCTCTGTGATTGGTTAGCAGATTTTCCCCCCACATATCCCTAGAAAATCCCTATATTCCCCACCCAGAGGGCCCCCGATAACCGTACGGGAGCGGGCGGCTCGGTACGAGCATCTCCCTCAGCCCACCCTCGTAAGGTTATTGTAGCCATACACTCGTAATTGTCCCTTACGAGGATTTTCGAGCATCCCTGCCCAGGTCGTCGGATCAGAAACGTACGACCAATCGAATCGTGGATGTGGGCCTTTAGTCCTCCAGACGCCACGAAGCTCACCCGAAACCCCTCCCTTACACTTTACACCCACAGAAAAGCCACTTACCATCGAGATTCGAAAAATTTAATTAACGACAAAAGTTGTAGAGCGCAGAAAACTCTATCGGGATTGTGCCCTCGAAAATTGCCGTAAGACCTACATTAAGTCGCCAAGACGCCGGAAAGGGTCACTTCTCATAACAATATCGCCTCGTTTGCTCTGGTGTTTGTCTGTTTTGTAGTTTTTTATTTTTTTTGTAGTGTTTTTACCTATTTTTTAAGAGTTTGGGACATTTGATAGTGTAGTTTTAAGTTTGTTTTTGTTGTGTTTTTGTTGTTTGTTGATGAAGGACATTTTTTTTGTAAAGAGTGTTTGTTTAGTGTTGAGTTTAGGGTTTGGCTCAGGGTTGTGAACGATAATTATCGTATTTTTACGATAATTTTTACTATCCCTACGATGTACGATGCATGGTTGAGAATCGTACACCCAAAATACGATAATTGACTCACAAATATTATAGTCATAAAAAAATTGTCATTGCAAAAAAATTTAAAAATTTGGTGGCAAATTTCGCGGAGAGAGAGAGAGGAGAGAGAGAAAAGAGAGAGAGAGGAGAGAGGGAGAGAGGAGAGAGAGAGAGGAGAAGAGAGAGAGAGAGAGAGAGAGAGAGAGAGAGGAGAGAGAGAGAGAGAAAAGAGAGAGAGAGAGAGAGAGGAAGAGAGAGAGAGAGGGGAGAAGAGTTTTGAGTTTGACTTTTGGTCCTTTGCATGACATGGATTTGGACCGTTGCTTGCCGCTTAGAACGCAGATTGTGAGAGGGTATTTAGCAAGGTTAACCTTACCAAGACAAAGGTAAGACACTGACTTCTAACGGAACCATACTTGGTTCTCTTCCAGCAGCGCAATGTGTAAGGGAAAAGGGAGATTGTTTTACTTTCATCCCTACACATGATATGATTGTCATGAACAACTGACACACTATCAATCATTATAAGCGCCAGCTGACAAGGGGATAAAATAAGAGAGGAGGAACAGGGAATTTCCTCTTTTCTTTCTGAGGATGCTAACCAGAAAACATTGCATACGGGCCGGCATCAAATCAGTTGTCGGTAAATCACAAACGACATATTGGCATTAGTGAGTCGGCAAACCCGTAATGAAGTTATCGGCCTGGCTGAGGACCAGACAACTTTTGCGTTAATTGTTTGCACCCAACCCCGGGACAGTGTGTCGGTTAGCGTACGTTTCTGTGTCAGATCTGTGTCGGCAATCCGTAACCAAACTATTGCCTCAACTACTGAGCCACAAAACGGGCCGAAAAATCTTAAATCGTCGCCATAAGCGGCGCTAACACAGCAACTGTATCGTGCCACAAGCAGGCCGATTTAGCATCCAAATAGTGCCATAAGCGGGCTAACACAGCAACTGTATCGTGCCACAAGCCAGGCCGATTTTAGATCCTAAATAGTGCCATAAGGAGGAGGGCCTACACCCAGCAAATCCTGAATCGTGCCACAGCAGGCAGATTTAGCATCCAAATTCAGTCCCACAAGCAGGCCGACTTAGCATTTGAATACTGCCACAAGGCAGGCCGACTTAGCATTTGAATAGTTTGCCACAAGTGGACCAATTATAGCAGTTGAATAGTGCAACAAGGCAGGCCGACAAAGGCAGTATTGAATCGTTTACCGATTCCCCCTAATGCGTGATGTAGCACGCCGATATTAGCTACCCCGCCGGATAGCTACCCACCTGCACACGAGTACGCACCGTACGGCAGATGACGTACACAGGGAAAACATTGGCCACGCCTTCCTGGACCAGAACATATCGTCCAAGATTCGCTTATTTAACCTAAAATATATATATGTCTACAAATAACTTAACTCCAACCTATCCAAAATTTAACCCAAACCTAAATCAAACCTAAACCAAACCATTAAACTTAACAAAATTAGCCATTTATTTTTTTAATGATAAATGAAAGGTATATTAGGTTAACTTAAGTTGGATTATAAGTTAAGTTAAGGCTTGGTTTAGATTTGATTTAGGTGTGGTTAGGTTTTCAGATAGGTTGGGTTTTAAGTTTTGTAGACTTATTTTATTAGGTAAATAAGCGAATCGGATGATAATGTTCTTGGTCCTGGAGGGCGTGGCCAATGTTTTCCTGTGTGACGTTCATCGCAAGCGTCGTGCGTAGTCGTGGCAGGGTAAGCTATCCGGGCAGGGCAGCTAGTTTTCCCCCCCCGGGCGCGCTTACACCGCGACCACTTTTTAATGGAACAGAGTGTTTGTGAATGGAATAAACTTGGTGCCAAGCTGGTTAATGGTTCTCAACTCTTACAGTATGAAGCTAAGACCAAATGTAGTGCAACACAGAATTAAAAATTATTCACTATTACTACTTCAATCCAAGCCATAATCATCAGTTTCGGCTGCAGTATAATTCAGTCTTGCCGTGAGTGAGGCAGGTCTGGCACTGGCAGTCAGCCAATGCAATTCACAATGTGTGCCTAATACACCATCAGGCCGATTTGCTACAGAATAAATACTGTAAATGAAACAACAATAATGTGTATATATTAAATATACTTTTCATAGACTCATATCACTGTTTATTGTTACAAAGAGTGAAAAAAAGTACTAGACAAATGTGGAGGAAAAAATTTCTATTAATGAACAAAACAACTAACGAAATAAAGAAACAACTCATGAATTTTGAAATTTACAAATAAATAATTAAATAGATAAATAATAAATAATATAGAGATTATACATATATATATATATATATATCATATATATTATGGGGAGGAGGGGTAGCGGCTTCTAGATGTGGTTTGTAGCGTTTCCTCGACTGGCGTTTTCGGTGACCCGAGTTCGATCCCCGAAGAACCCAAACAAAACCTTTCTGTCACGTCGAGTGGCCTAAGAACACCCACATGTGCCCATCAACTCTACCTTCGACTGCGAGTGTTCCTTCCCCCCCCCCCCCCCCCCCCCCTCCCCCCCTCCCATCGCCACGGAGGACACAGGGGGGCGGCATGAGCCTTAATCACAGGGCGTCACTATAAGAATTCTGCCTGCGCACCACGGGCGAGGGACCAAACCATCAGAGGCCCTCAACGGTGAACCTCCAGAGCCCTACCATCTGGAGCCATGGGTTCCACCAACTGCCTACAGGCGCTATAGGCACAGATGTTAAAAAATTAATATAAAAAAATATATATTATATATATTAATATATATATATAATTATATATATTATATGTATAGGCCTATATTATATATAATATATATATAAGATATATATATATATAAAATATATATTATATATCTATATAAGATTATATATATATATATATATATCAAATATAATTATAAGCGGAAAGTGGGTTCTGTCTGTGCGTTGTGGTGTTGATTCTGTGTGTGTGTGTTTGTGGGTGTGTGTGTGTTTGTGTCGTTGTTGGTCGTTGTGGTGTGGTGTGTGGTCATGGTTCCCGCCCCCGTGGTCGCAATCACCTCATATGGCAAATTTGGGAAAATCAGGGTTGACCAGGGGAAGGTGTTTTTTTTTTTTTAAGCCAACTTATGATATGATTCGATACTTTTCTTTTTTTTTTTTTTTTTTTTTTTTTTTTTTTTTTTTTTTTTTAGCAGCCTCTCTATAGCGATAATTGTGAAAACAAAAATGTGGGGGTTGCGAGAATGAGGAAACCTTGATGTTTAGGGGATGGGTATGGCGTGAGTAGTTTGATGGGTGGGGGTTTGGGGTGATGGGTAAAATGGGCGTGTGGTGTTGTGATTGTGTTTGATGGGTGAGGGGAATGTGCGTGGGGGGTGATGGGGTGAAATGGGTGGATGGTTGGGGGGGTGATGGGTGTCATGGGTGGCGGGAAATAGGTTTGGGGGGGTGATGGGTAATGGTAAATAAGCGAAAGTGTGTCTGTCTGTTCTGTTTGTCTGTTCGGTCTAGTTTTTGTGTGTGTGTGCTGTCACTGTGTGTCGTTGGTTGCTGTGTTTGTGTGTGTATGGTATAGGGTCCGCCCCCCGTGGGGCGCAATCCCCCTAGCAATCACCTCATATGGCACATTTTTGGAACGGGTTGCCCAGGGGCAAGGGTTTAAGCCGAATACGACGAAATTATGAGATGATTCGATCACTTTTTTTTTTTTTTTTTTTTGTAGCAGCCTTATTAGCGATATTTGGGAAAAAAAAAAGTGGGTTGCCAGAAATTGATGGAAACCTTGATGTAGGGGGTGAGGGTAATGGGTGACGTGAATGGCGTGAGGGTTTTTTTTCGTGAATGGGTGGGGGAGGGGAGGGTGATGTGGTGGTGTGGGAATGGGTGTGTTGTGGGTGTGATGGGTGAGTGAATGGAGGTGGGGTGGTTGAAGGGTTGATGGGTGAGGGAATAGGTGGGTGGGGTGATGGGTAATGGTAAATATAAGCGAAAGGTGTCTGTCCTGTCGGTCTGTCTGTCTGTCTGTGTGATGTTGTGTGTGTGTGGTTGTGTTCTGCCCTGTTGTGGTTATAGGTTACGTTGCCCCGGGCGCAATCACCTCAATGGCAACATTTGGAACCGGGGGTTGACCCGGGGAAAGGTTTGTTTAAGCCCCCAAATTATGAGAGTGATACGACACTTTCTTCTTCTTTTTTTTTTTAGCAGCATAGATTAGCGATAATTGTGAAAAAAAAAAAAAAAAAAAGTTAAAAGTGAGGTTGCGGAATTGGAGGAAAACCTTGATGTAGGGTGTATGGGTAATGGAGTGAAGTGCAATGGGTGGGGTTGTGGTGATGGGTAATGGTAATCGGGTGTGTGGGAGGTTTCTGTGGGGTGCTGGGTGAGTTGATATGAGGTGGGGGGAGGTGGTGTGATGGGTTTGGGGGTGAGGGGTGATGGGGTGAGGGACTAAAAAATACCGGTTGGGGGTGTGATGGGGTTGTGATGGTGGCGTTTGTGATGGTTGTGATGGGTTCGGTGGGGCGCGTGATGGGTTTAATGGGTGAGTGAAGGAGTGAGTTTTGTGTGGTGATGGGTAATGGGTGAGTGACATGGAGTGGGGGGGTGATGTGGGTGGCCCGTTGGGTTGGTGGGGTGATGGGTTAATGTGTCCTTGTGAAGGTGAATGGCCTAGGTGGGGTCGTGATGGGTCTTGTGGGGTGTGAGTATGGGTAAGCGTGACGTGAACCTGGAGTTGGAATGTAGTGGTGGGGGGCAAAGGGACGAGGGAATACAACATTTCTAAATCCTGATTTCAGGAAAGTTAGCAAACAGGGGCGTGCATTAAATCTGGAGAGTCCCTCTAGTGCTATAAGGTGGGAACCGAAAAGGTACCCTTAACCCACCATCCCCCACCACCATTATACCTCCTCTCACCACCACTTCAATCCCCTCCGCAGGAGGCAGTCGAGCAAAAAACGTCGACCCAGCGAGCACGGGCTATTTCGGCTCAGTAATAATATATGTCAAATTTTCACCCAAAACGTATAGTTATAACAGGGAAGACTCTTATGGCTCTTTAGGGAGCTGTTTCATCCATTGCTTCATGAACTATTCATGTACTATATGTACTCATATGTGGACAAAGTCATGAATATGAGATGCCTGCAAAATCTAAAATGATGAAACGCAGAGAATAAAATTGGATAAGTCTATCGATCGTCTTAACTTCATAAGAATTATGGGAACAATCTGACGTTAAACAGAAGGAAGAAGGAAAATTTAGCCTGAAAGCTATCAATCTCTGTAAATTAGGTTAGGTAAGGTTAATGGAAAAAGATAACGAAATGGTTATTCAGGAAATTATCAGGGTTACCTAAACCAATGAAAACGTATACTTATACGAACAGAGGTGTTAAGTCTCAACCCATAGCAAAATCGGATAAATATTAGATCCCACCCCATCTGTCAGATCTTGCAGGGCAGCACTGGTGTACAGGTCCTGTACAGGAGGCCATGGTGTCCTCTTTTGTTTCTTAAGATAAAAAACATCTTGGGATAAAGACCAATTTGTCCTCATGCTTCACATGTGGTGCCTTCTTCACCAACCTAAAGGCCTTGATCACAAGTGGCTACTTGAAAAAGAAAAACGCTAAGATTAGATTTTTCAGATTCCGATTGCAGTTCATAAGTTTACATAACTTTGCCAGGATCTTATTTGTTTATGGCCAATAATCTTCACAAAAAGAGATTGTTCAACCTTGCAATCACCTCAATTACACCTTTACAATACAAATAGACCGACAATCAGGGCGTTACCGAGGGAGGAGGCCTGGCGGAGGGCCCCCCTCCCCCCTTTACAAAGAAAAAAATTAGAACCAATAAAGATATAGATAGCACAATAATTTTATTATACGATTTTTATAATTTACATGAGAGAGTATAGATGGCTAATTGGGTGGATCTGCGACGAACTATATAGAAGCTATCGATGCTATAAGTAGAATGTATAGATATATAGAGGATATATATATATGATATATAAGATATATAATGCTCATATATAGATATATATATATATATATATTATATATATATTATATATATATCTAATATATATATAATACATATATTAATATATATATATCTATATATATATATATTATATAGAAGTATATATAGAGATATAGAAGAGATATATATATATAGGGTAGGGGATATAGATATTATATAATAAGATATATATGATACATAATAGCTAGAGATGAGCCAATATATATATATATATATATATTATATATAGATAATAGATTAGATAGATTAGATAGATGAGATAAACAAAATGATACATATATAATATATATATATAATATATGATATTATAAAATATAAAAATATGAAAGAGCAAACAAAATATATATAGCTATATATAAAATAGAAATAAAAATAACAATCAACATAATAAAAAAAATAAAAAAAATAAAAAACAAATTCTCCATATATATAAATAAATTGAAAAAAAATGATATACACATATATATATATAACTATATATATATATATATATATATATTTGATTACTATATATATACTTAAATTAATTTTTTTTATATTATATAATAAATAGTATTATATACTAATATATTAAATATATTATATATATATATATATTAGATATATTCATATTATTAATATATGATATTAAAAAAATATAAAAATATTGAAAGACAAAAAAATAAATATATATATCAAATAGAAATAAAATAAAAGCACATAATAAAAAAAAATAATAAAAAAAATAAACAAATCTCATATTTATAAAATAAAATTAAAAAAAATTATCTATAAAAAAAAAAATTATAAATTATACATAATAAGATAGATGATAAAAATAAAATTATTAATATTTAAATAATACAATACAGATAAATAATATTATTAATTATAAAACTATGCAATATATATAATTAATTCAATATTATTATATAATATTACTATATCCTTATAATATATTATCTATAATTATATTATATACTGATTATAAATAAATATATATAAACATTTATAATATATATCTATATATATATAATATAATATTATATATATCATATATATAGATATATTTGCCCCACCCCCCCTTTCAATTTTCTCTAGGGTACGCACTTTTTCGGTACAGCCACTGACCACAATACAAAGACGCATATAGATAGATAGGACCCCAATACAAGACATGTTGGTGCACATCATAATGGATGCAAAAGCTGTTCGTAAAACATATTTAAATGATTACTTACACTAGTTGCATTTTACACAAATCCGTGTTAAAATTGACGCGAGAGAAATGTATTTAGTAATCCTTTTATAGTTATTTAGTATCCTAAACTTTGTGTCATATTACGAACATTTATCATTTTTTTTCCTACACCTATTTATTTCTGCACTTTCGGGGTGTCGAATATACCATAATATAATAAACTAACAAATTTACACTCTACAAATCCATTACGCCCCATGCATGGTTTACCTAGAATTGAATTGAGATCAGCACAGAGTGTGTTTAAAATAAATAGCACTAACCTAACAGGACATGGTTTGCGTTAGCCTACCTGAAGCAAAGAAGAGTAATTGTGGAGATAACGCAAAATGAGGCATCTTACAATTTTTTTAAAAAGACCATCCATCTTAACACATCAGAATACATAGAATAGAACAATTTATCACATACCAATTAATAGTTGCACGTACCACAATGAATATCTAGAAATGATGCTAATGGTGAGATGTACAGTTTGAAGAAGGTTAAACTACGTGCATGTGTACATGTAATTAAAACTTGCAGTAGAAACGAGGCAGGTGTGCTTCTTGTTAAATGAAGATCACAGTTAAAAAAGTTTTGTGACAACATTTCCTTAAAAATACACTTTTCGACGTTTATGACTGGAAAAAACACTCCATTTGTAAAGCCATTTGTTTAATAAAAGTTATTAAAAATAATTACCTATTCAAAACCGATTTAAATAACCTTAGCCTTGCCCTAAATAACCCAAACATAGTCTTTCTTGCCCTTAAACTAACCAGTCTAAGAAAAAAAATTGTTTGCACAACATTTCATGTTACTTTCACACTCGTTCTCAGCTCTAGAAAACAGTAGAAGAAGATTAGTAGGAAAGGGGAGAAGGAAAAATACTGAATCCAGGAAACCAGTCAGTTCTAAATATCAGCCCAGTAGTATATAGTAGGCGGTCAGTATGACTGTTACCAAAGGCTACATCAGGACAACCCCATTCATCACAAATACCAGTTTAAAACTGCTAGCCCTTTTATACAATATCCTCTATTGACCACAAAATTCTCCGGAATAGATGGGGGGCTGCGCCCATCCGGACCCCCACCACCGCTAGTTAAACTAAATCTAGCCTGGGCAGATTACTTATCCTATTATACCCTTGTTGGGAGAGGAGGGGGGGATTTAGCCCCTCCAGATCCCCCATGTGTTATATCTTCATTTCCGTGGTTATAGGATTAGAAGGGCTGCAAATTTGAAGTTCTATATAACTGGGGACGGTTATAACTCGTGCCTTGTATATGCTTTGAACTGCATTACAGTAGACCCCAATCACCAAGTAAACAATCTCTCCACGTAAAAGCCTTTTATTACTTAACTACCTGAAGCGCGGACAATTCTAGAGGCCTTTAACGCCCTTATTAGCGAGGGGTCTTCCTCCAGACCGTGCACAGATCACTGTGAATCCTCGAACACGAATTATAAAGTGGAGCGGAGAGCATGCCCCTTCAACCCTACCTCCCCCCCCTAAAACGAACTACCCTGACCCCTCAAAAATTTATTATGGTTAAATATGGCTATTCTAACCTCACCCTCTAACTTAGGCCTAACCTCACTATAAACCAAGCATAAAAACCCACTAATAGCACCTAGAATCGGACCAAAAAAATGTATACGAAACCTTACCTCAATTATACCTAAACCTAACTCGGTATACATCAGTTTCCCGCAATTAAGTCTCTGCTAGGACGGTTATGGTGTTCAGTTTGGTAGTTATAGGAGGTGCTAGATTAGTAATATTATTTGCGGGGATTTCCAGAGGATGTTGCATGTTAGGGGGGGAGCAGGAGGGGTTGCACGGTGGCATCTCACCCCACTTTTATATTCTTTTATTTACGTGTTAGAGGTAGCTGAAAATGATCTGTTAAGGTCTGAAGGAAAAAAAAAAAAAAAAAAAGCACTAATAAGGGCGGGAAAGGACTCTATAATTGTTACCATGTACTAATTAAAAACTGTGGTGAAAAACACAACAAAATAGCAGCTCCGTTCCGTTTGACTCTAGCCTGAGGATTGTTGTTTATAACTCTTGTCTCTTGTCGTGTATTTGGCATTGATGAGCTAAGGATGTCATCACCCTCCACTTTCCTACGTTAACTATATAATGTCTGATGGTGGAGTAGATGAAGTCGATCCAAATGCCTGAGAGGCCTGTAAAGACGCACGGTGTGCCGTTCAATTCCACTGGATAAAATTTGAATTATTGGCTACGAGAGGACAACGGGCCCACCGATGCGTAGGCCCCAGTCTGGACTGCCTGGCTACGATTCAGCCACCTAATAAAGCATACAATTTATCCTTAATCAAGCTTCGGCACCAATACTTAAAGTCCTGTCCGGCCCGGGATTCATGTCGCATCCACTGCCTTAAAATAGTTTATCCTCTGGGCCGAGGTGTCAAGGAAAAGGACTGTGTTGGGCCTGTACGATTTATCAATTAATTGGCCCGATATACAGTTCCGCTGCAGGCCGACAGCGTCATCCGATTGTGCCTGAAACCTAGTCGCCCTGCCGCCGGTTGACGAGTGCCGATCGATACGTACCGGCACAATCCGACACAGGCCCGCATAGCCCAGTTGCTGGGTAGTATTATGTCGTTTAGATGTTCTGGAGTTAGCTGCTGTTGTCGTATATCGTGGTTTACTAAAATAATATTTTTGTTTTATTTAATTTTATTACTTTTTGCAAAAATAATTAACCATGGAATTTTCTTGTCCATGATTTGGATATATCTATATTATATTTTGGCTTGAAAAAGAGGAAAAGGCTGCAAGATATTTTTTGAAAAATAAATATTATTATATGTGGAATGATGAATCAATGATATTATATACGTATCTACTGAATAATTTTATTGTAAGCTTAAGGGCTGTACGAAAATTATATATACATCTATCTGAAAATACAGATAATTTTGGTTGGCTCTGGTACGATAATTGGGGCACAAAGTTCACAACCCGGTCTGGCTGCCTATTGGTGAGGAATTAATTGGCCACGCTGTCTGGAAGATTGGTGGTTTTGTGTTGTTGGTCAGGTCTACATAACGAAACATTTTAGTATATAGAAGGAAGCTACAAGAGGCTGGGAGGACCTACACGAGGTTTAGTTCCTTTTCCCTCTTAACACTACCTACATCCACCTTTCATCCCCATCCATAACTCTGTCCAGCCTCCTTTTAAAGCTCCCTAATGACTCTCCACTAACTACCTGTCTACTGAGTCCATGCCAATCATTCACCACCCTATTTGTGAACCAGTTTCTCCCTATTTCATTAATAAACCCACTTTTTTCCAGCTTGAATCCGTGACTTCTTGTTCTACCCTGCTTACTAACCTTAAGAACTTTTGCTACCTCGCCTTGATTGTATCCCTTGATCCACTTAAAAACTTCTATCAGATCGTGTTGTGAGTTGTACTAATGTTTCATGCGTTTTATGACTCATATTTTGATTCCTGTTGACGTGACATGTAAGTTGTGGTTGGCACTTTGGTATTATTCTAGTGTTTGGCCATACTCCCCCTCTCCCACAAAACAAGCTGGGCCACCTGGGCCAATGCGGGATTAAGGCCCCGGCTACAAAACATGCCTACCAACATCATAGCTTGTGAGTTAGGGCTGTTGAAAACATTCCCTACATCCAGGGAACATCCATTGTATTTCTTCTGAGTCCAGAGACGTGTGCACCTGACGATCCTCACAGAATGATGACCCAAGTGTCGAGAACCCCCCCACCCCCCGCTAGGAGGTTAGGTTAGGTTAGATTTAATTAGGTTAGGTTATCGATGGGTCAAGCCCCCCGCTAGGTTAGATTAATTTTGGTTAGGCAAATTTCTCTAGATATAAGGAAATTACCCTAGATCTAGGGAATTTTACCCCCCTAAACAACTCTTAAATTACGTGTTTCCGACGCAAAATTTGTTCCCCACCCGAAAATCCTGCATTCCCACAGGTCCCCAAGCTTGTTTGGGGGAAGTGGTAGAGTCTGGGCAAACACTAGAAATGTACCTACCCAGCAAACACAAAGACGGAGGGCCTCCGGAGGCCCTCCGTATGTCTTACCGGCGGCCCGACGGAAGTGTACGACGTAGGGCCGCTGGGAATTTGCTCAGAGGCTCACCGGCGGGCCGCTCCCAGCGGCCCGCCGTAGGGCATATGACCATTTGCCGCTGTTATATTAACTGATTGAGGAATATTTACGGTTACACTTTCTAAGCATATGCAGATATAGTAATGTTTTTAGGTTCCCACAGACCATTAGCCGCTAAAGGACAAATGGGCCCGTCCCGAGGGGTCATGATGAAGGCGAGCGACAACCTTCGTTGACAGGAAAGGTACCATAAAAGGGATATTTTTCGTTACGAAGAGCAGCGACGACGGTCGTCAAAGACACGAAGGTGACCGTGTCTTTGTGCCGACCTACGTGGGCTGCTCTTCTTTTCCGAAAAAATATCCCTTTTATGGTACCCTTCCTGTCAACGAAGGTCGTCGCTCAACCTTCATCATGACTCTCGGTAGGGGCCATGGACTTTTTCAACACCCAAATAAAACATTACTAAATATCAATATGCTCTAAGTACAAGCCAAAATTTTTTTTGTAGTTATCCAGTAACATGATGAAGAGAACCACAAATCACTTGGACTTCGTTTATTTTTTATTAACACCAAAAGTTATTGCATTGGATTTTACATGGGGGAACAGCCATGAAGAACGAGATGAATAAAGGGTTTGAAGATTGTAATCGAGATCCATTTCAACATTTAAATCATTTGCAGGTCATACAAAACATACAAATTAGAACTATATAATCAACCAGATATTTTTGGTCAACCTTTTAAAACACTCGAATTAGCAGGATTTCCTTCCTATTTTCTTCCTGTACCTTTATCCATCCACCTTCATATACCACTCTGCTGCCATACCATCTTGTCTCTATAATATCATACCCCTTTTCCTTTTAACATAAGGGCAGACGCGCTACGGTCGATTCCACTGTAAATAAATAAATAAATAAATAATAAATATATATATATATATATTATATATATATATATATATAATATATATATATATATAATATATATATATATATATAAAATTATATATATATATATATATATATATATATTATATATATATATATAATATATATATTATATATATTAATATATATATGTATATAGTCCTGCAAAAAAAAACTTAGGACAAGAACGTCTTCAGATTTTTTGTCCTTCTCAGTGATGTGTTAAATTTCTCGGTTTGTGGTAAAATCTGACATCTCACTGGGATGGTGGTTAGTCCTCACAGTGCTCCACATCGCTCAGGCTGCACTAAGATAGAATGAAGGGGAGAGGTTGCCATCTTTGCTCCTTGCCAAAATTTCCCCCCATCCCCCCACCTTCCTCTACCCCTCCCCCAGGTCTACAGATGCATTTGCCTGAACAATCAATCCATTGTTAAGAAGACACATAAGTCACTTTGTACAGTGGTGGCAAGTCCATGAGCCAGATAGCATGGGAGACGGGAACCTCCAAAAATGCGTCTCAATCTGGTGCATGCAGGCTCTAAATGATGAGTTGGTAACTAGTTTGGGGGAAAAAAGAGTTAGAACGACCTCGGAAAATGTCAAAGACTTGCTTGCTTGGACTTCTTTGTGTTCCATGCGCTTGGTCTTCTTTGACGTTTTCCGAGGTCGTTCTAACTCTTTTTCCCCAACAAGTGGTGAGAGATGAGATGGTGTGAGACATAAATTTAAAGAGAAGGAAAAAAAAAAAAAAAAGTTCCTTTCGCAGGTTTATCCCTCCTCCTTCTCCTCTTCAAGCTCACCCCAAATCTCACCACCACCACCACGCTGTCACTATAACACCCTTTTCCCTCTTTCCCCCCACCACACACCCCTCCCTCCCACGGCTCCACACAGCCCTAACCCCCTCCACACTACATCAAACACGGGAACAAGGAAGCTACAGAACGTGTCTCTAGCTTCCTTGCATGGGAATGAAGCGAAAAGTATACATACACCCAGTTCCTGAAGGAACAATTTTTTTTTTGTCGGGCCTGCCTTTTATTTTCTATGGGTGTCTGCCTAAAAATCCGTGAAAATGTACTAGTTTTGACAGCATATTTGTATGGTTTTAAAAACATTTCTGTCGTTTTTGTATGTGTATTTATTGAACGTGTCCTTGTATTTTCATTCTTTATCTTTTGGTTTCATGTCTGGCTCAATATAAACAGGTATGAGCCCTTTTAATTCAGGTCAGTTGGGCCCATCAAGTGAGGGGCCAGCAGACTGGTTAAAACTCCTGCCGCACTGCGGCACGTCGATCGCACGCGCACCACAGGACACCCTTGAGCGAGGTATATTCTTTAGCGTTTTTTGGCGACTTGCCCCGCGGGGTATGCCTCCAATGATGATGCGATCGGGCTTAAGTGTTGTTCTCCTGAGCAACACCAGCCTGAGGAGTGTTGCTCAGATGCTCCACGGCACTGTTGTGCCTCTTCTGCTCTATCTGGCACTGGCATCTGCTCCCTTGCCGCCTCCTCCATTCGCCTGTCATGGTTTGTATGAAGTCGGCGCATACACCGAAGCCGCCGCCTGCTGAAGATGTTCAGAATCAATTCTACAATATATAGTATGACTTCTACACTGATCATATTGAAAGCACGCAAAACAAAATATTTTTTAAGTACATTAATTGACATTAGGTACTGTATATGGCAACAGCCACATGTCTGTGAATGAGGACAGATAATGGAGTATGTAATTAGTACAATTTACGGCAATTTTTTTTTAATCCAGACAAATTATTACTCCAAGGGTCGGGAAAACCCAATAATGGTTAATGGTTAATATAATGTGGCCCCTCATATTGTCAGTCAAAAATACATCCCAGTCACAAATTCTAATAAAGGTAAGGCGAGAACTGCTTGTAAACTTTTCTGGTATATGTGATGTAACTAAATTCATCAAAATGCATTCAGTTTATCATTACATGTTGTATAGGATTACATTCATTAACTGGGGAGTTTGTAGAACCATCTCTCTGTCAGTGAATAGGTGGCATTTCCTCAGAAGGTTAGTCACAAAGGAGAAATTTGTGCAGAGTTAGTAACACGGGTTTCAATGGAGTTGGCACCACACACTATAGGAAACAGAAAGGAAAGGTAGGTTTGGGCAAGCATTAGTTTAACCCCCATACATCATAGAAGCAATATTATCACCTTGGTGGAAAGGTTGGGTTAGCATTAGTGAAAACAACTCTTCACTTACTCTTCTGGAACTCTTATTCTCTTTCTC
The DNA here is from genome assembly GCA_016584305.1 of Chionoecetes opilio. Lineage (NCBI taxonomy): Eukaryota > Metazoa > Arthropoda > Malacostraca > Decapoda > Majidae > Chionoecetes > Chionoecetes opilio. The sequence continues at coordinate 264,991 of JACEEZ010020299.1, forward strand.
TCTAAATTTTCCATCTTTTACACACTTTTCCCAAAACCTGAGAAAAAAAAAAAAAAACAACCCCGTATTACAGTTTCTCAAAGGTGAAGGCCATACTGTTGGGAGTAGGTTTACAAGGCATAAATGATGTGTAAATTTCTTGAGTCACTTGTTCACTTGAAGCACTCCACATTACATATGAAGCTTTCAAAAAAAAGATTACTTAGAAAGTGAGTTGGACATAGTGCAGGAAGTCCACAATGTAGAAAGGTGTGCTGCAGTGGCTAAAGGGGGAGAAAGGAAGACATGCTTAGCAATGATCCCAGCAATAACAGAAACAAGCTCCGAAGGGATTCCGGGAAGGAAATGTACAAGAAAATGTACATTCACATGTAAGGCATTTGTTGGCTTTTATAGGTAGTTAGGATGTGTCTGATTGAAAAAGATTCCAAAATTGCCATTGCACCCTGGTAACCGAATGTTGCATCATGATAGATAAATACATGACATGTAAGCTCTATATAAATTCGACAAAACAAGTCCTCCCTTTACCTAAAAAACGATAACAGCATAGCTGTGCAAGTAAAGGTATCACTGCATCTGGTATATACATGAACCATTAGGTGCTCGAAAAGTCTGAGGCAACAAATTCTTTCTTCAACCCAAATAGATGTTGCTGCCTTCATCTGCATTGAGAATACCAAACCCATGATTTCAGGCGAGAGAGAGAGAGAAAAGGGGAGAGGAGGAGGATGAGAGAAGAGAGGAGAGAGAGAGAGAGAGAGAGAGAAAAGAGAGAGAGGGAGAGAAGAGAGAGAGAGGGAGAGAAGGGGAGAAGAGAGGGGGAGAGAGAGAGAGACCCGAGAGGAGAGAGAGAGAGAGAGAGAGAGAGAGAGAGAGTTATAAAAACAGTAAAACTATGATGGAAAAATAATATTTCCATTACATTTTTTATAAGCTTATAAGAGCCTGACACATTCAAACACACTTGTACAATAAAATTTTAAATAAAACAACCATCAAAGGAATCTATATCCATCATTATTATCTTAATCTCAAAATACATACCATTTCCTGCATTCTGAAGGCGATGTTCGCCCACCCCACCTTGGTACTTTCACCCCTGCTGGTCAAGTGTTGGTAATTTTGACAACCAGGCCACCAGCGCCTCAGTTCTGGGACGTTCCACATACCCAAGTCACGATTCCCCCCATGATGTGATGGATCTGCGAGAAAACATTCATAAGTGTTATGTCTCATAGAAGTGATAATAAGTAAAAAAAAATAAAGTAAACAATTCATGGCCCGAGCAAAAAATTTACTTAATCACCACTTTAAAGCAAAAAAAAATTACTCACGCATTACTCAGGTTAGGTTAGTTTACCGCTCTATTGAGGAAAAGAACGTGCCCGCCTGTTTGAGGGGTTAAAAAAATATCTTCGTAATAAAAAGCATAAAATAACAGTCACATAACGGTATATTTTCCGCAAATTTCCCCTAAAACCAATCTTTACCCTAATTTATTATTGAAAAGCAAATAAACCCATTGTTTGCATACATAATTCAATAAAGCTAAATTTTAAAGTACCTTGAATGAAATGTCCCTGCATACAATCATCAGCACTTCTGCGGTGTATCAAGCACCATGCTGCATCCTGGTCTGCGGCAAGGTAGATGCTTTATAAAATGAGAAAGAAAAAATTAAATGGTAAAGAACATTTCTGCGTCGTCGAGTTCTAAGTGGTGTTTTGCCGTGAATTTCCCATCAGTGACAATTCCATGAGCATTCCACGGTATTTCAAACAAAGTTGTTTTTATTTCGGTAAAATTTCAATGTTACAAATTTAAAGGTAACTGGAAATTTCCCGTACCTTTAGACTACTAATTTAAGGTTTTCCTCGACTTACAGGTAATTGTATATGTGGGATGTGAATGGCGGGGAATACAACATTTAATTATTAGTAGCTGTGTGGCCTGCTTTTTCGGTAAAACCCCCTACCCCTAACATGGCGCAGTGATAGGATCGAGGTAAGCGATGCACATTCCCCCGGGCTGGCTCTGGGGGGGCCTTAGGGGGGAGATGTGTGGGTTGTCACAGAGAGGCGGGCCGTAGTGTAACGGTAGCACGTCCGCCCCGGCAAGTGGAAGGTCTTGGGTTCGATCCCCGAGCGGTGCCTGCCTTTTCGGTGAACCGCCTACCTCTAACAGTACTAACTAAAAGAAATGTAATAGCCGAAATATAAAGTGTACAAATACACTTTATGATTTGATTATGGTAAAAAAAATTGTTTAACGGAGGAAAGAATGAGTGCTAAAGAATATAAGGTAAAATTCTAGTGTTTGCCCATACTCTCCCACTTCCCCCAAACAAGTTTGGGGACCTGTGGGAATGCGGGGTTTTCGGGTGGGAAACAAATTATGCGTCGGAAACACGTAATTTAAGAGTTATTGTTTAGGGGGGTAAAATTTCCTTAAATCTAGGGTAATTTCCTTATATTTAGAGAAATTTACCTAACCAAAATTTACCCAATCCTAGCGGGGGCTTGCCCCGCCATATCCTAACCTAACCTAACCAAATCTAATCTAACTAACCAAATTAACCTAGCCTAACCAAATCTAACCTAACCTCCTAGCGGGGTGTTTGGGGGTGTTCCGACACTTCGGTCATCATTCTGTGAGGATCGTCAGGTTCACACGTTTGGTCGCCACCCAATGCGGCCGCCCGTATGATCCACATATATAGAGGGCAGTCGCGCGTCATTTTCTGATTCTAAACTAACATAACTATATGTTAAACATAAGATATGTCATAAGTTACTAAACTAACCTCACTATAACCCCTAAAAATTACTAACCTAACCTCACTATAACCCCTAAAAGTTACTAACCTAACCTCACTATAAGTTACTAACCTACCTCACTATAAGTTACTAACCTAACCTCACTATAACCCCCTAAAAGTTACAAACATAACCTCAGTATAACCCCCAAAAGTTACTAGCCTAACCTCACTATAACCCTAAAGTTTCTAACCTAACCCTAACATAACCCCCTAAAAGTTACTAACCTAACCACACTATAGCCCCCTAAAAGTTACTTATTTGCCGTAGGCGGCCGCATTGTGTATACATCCACGTTTTGGACTCAGAAGAAATCCAATTAATTTTCCCTAGATCTAGGGAATTTTTATAACTTCCATAACTCAAAAAAAAAATGTGGTTGCGAAAGCATATTTTGTACCCCAGCCCTATATCCTGCATTCTCCCCGGTCCCCCAAGCTAGTTTGGGTCAAAGGGGGAGTATGGGCAAACACTAGAATTATAACCCAATAGAGCAAGGAGCTATAGATAGGCCAGTGACGAAAAAGCTATAAATACGGCAGTAGGTAGAGAGGCAGTGGCTATAGATACGGCAGTAACACAATAATATGAGCCCCAAATTAATTATTCGGTGTTTTGTAATCGTTAAAGATGTTCACGGTTTATGGAATTCTCGCCGAAACACCAACCGAGAACTCTCGTCGATAGTGGAACCTCGCCGACGTGTAAAGTTTCGAAGACGGTTCCACTTTTAATAGCCTACCTGATCAAGCTATTGGTCGTATTTTGGTCTAAATACTGAAACAGGGGTAAAAAGCTGATTAAATAGATATATTGGGGGTTTATATAATATCAAGATCAGGAACTGAAACTGTCGCAGAGAATAAAATCATACGCCGACGAGGAAAAAATTTGGAACAGTCCCCCGACGGGGGCGACTGTTCTAGGTACCATGTTTAAAAATTCACTTTCCTTACGAACCAGCTCACTTAATTTAACTAAAGCCATCATCAGCCATAAAAAGTACCCTTTTAAACATATTTATTGTCGACTGCGACTCTCAAAACACGGGATAAAAAGCTCTTTTTTCATGTCACGAAATGACACGGTTTTTATGTTCACGCCAGTATTTTCAAAGTGTAATCATCTATGACACCTAACTCACTTCATTCAACTTATTTAAGCCTCTCATCTTCCGTAACAAGTCACATAATGGAAAAAAAAAAAAATGAGAGGACTTCCTAACCAGATAAATAACGAACCCATATATCAGATTCCTATATAATGTTCACCCGGGTAAATACCCGTAAAACATGATGTGCTGCTGCTCCAACACCTAACACACTTCCTTCTATTTGTTTCATGTCCTAATCTTAAAACGGTAATTACATTTCGATGGATGTAATGTCGGAGGCAGAGAGCTGTGTCGAAGCGAAGAAAGCCATTTTGGATTTTCAAATTTGTATTTTTTTCAAGATTATCTGACCTCCTGGAGCAACTTTTTAAATTGTACCACAGCAACACAGAAAACATGCTCCCAAAGGGATGCACGAGGACAGATAACTATCTAAATGGACCAAACATTTTCCCGAGAGTAGCCGCATTAATATTTTTTGTGCACTTCAAATGTACACCAGCGGGCGGGCGGAGATCAACGCCAAGTAGCCGCTGTTATCACCCCCTGATGTAATACTAACCAATATCATCATATAACTGTTGTTTTAGAATGTTTCACATAAAAGGAATACATTTTTAAAAATTTTGTACATTGATTTACAGATAATAAATTTTCCTCTCTGAAAAAAACACCAGCGCACTACGGAGGACCTTGGGAGGCAAAGTTTTCCCCTGGTGGCCCCCCGTTCGCCGCTCTAATGCTACGTAGGCCCGCCTGGGGATGGTTAGCTGGGTACCCTTAAGGGGCCAGATGCTGAGAGTGAGCTAGGGCGCCCTATCCACTAGGGAGCCTGTGGTAAGGCGAAACGCCCTCCCACCGCAATGCTCAGTCGAGATTGCTGCTTTAGTGGCACCGCTAAAGGCGCTGAAAACCCAAGGCATGGTCAGACCCTGACTTAGTGAGCTGCTGTGGGCCCTTTGGGCAGACATTCATCTTCTGTTTTAAAGCAAATACAGCCTTGTTTCAGTTCCTACAACGTTTCCAATTGGGTTTACGTAAATTTAAATTTTGTGGCAAGGTGTGTATGAATTGATCGTGCAAGACTAATGCGGCATTATAGGGTGTTATATGCTGGTGATAAGAAATGTTGTGTTGTGTGTTGGTTAGGGGCGGGCGGCGGGCGGCGAGCTGCAGGTGCTCCGCCCGCACTAAAATGTTGTACTATTATACGGTATTATCATACTAACAGATGATATTTAGGACAGATGAACATACCATCATCTTCACGAGACATTAGTGCATATCTTGAATGTATAAAAATTGCAGTAAACTATACCTATAATAAGATAATGAGAGCAAAATGAAATCGTGTACATACTTTTTTTTCACCTTTTTTTATTCATCTTCTCCTTATTCCTGGAATGTTGCTGGCTTTAAATTTTCACTCACTGTCCCGGAATCGGCACACCTTAACGATTATCATGGTGTATGGCACGTCCTAATGCAAAAATATATATGTGGTCAAAACCTGCGTTGAACGTCAAACTTGTGATGAAACAGCTTTTGGCGGGGGAGAGCGGTGTATCCTTGCCATAAGTGTTTGGTGAGTGAGGGAGGGACAAAATTCCTTTCTTCAGCAGAGACGTGTTCAAGCCTTGTGATAGGTCGAAGCTGCCTAAGCAGCGCTCAGATAGGCAACGTGATTGGCTAGTAGGATTCTCGGACCACGCCCACGCCATAGGCTTTGGAGGTGTAAGGCAGTGCAAAAGCGCCCGAAATATCGACTGTACAATGGCTTTAGTCGGTGCCTTAGCCGGGCCGTTACAAAAGCGCTTGAAGACGGGTAAGGCGCTCTTTTCGCCTTACCTCTATGGCACTTCTCAGCATCTCCCCCCAGGGGTCCTACTAAATACCGTCAACACACCTTCAACTCACCGTCAACACGAACGGTATCGTCAACACGCCGTCAACACCTCCAATATACATTTTAAATCGACAAAAGAGGCATAGAACTGTAAAGTATGGGCTAAAAGAGAATATACATTGGTTTGAGGTTACATCTCTTCTATGAAAATTGGGATTATTTCACGCGAAAAAATGTATCTCTAAGCAGCATAGCCGTTGGCCGCCATCTTGCCTTCTCACCTAGCCGATGAGTTCAAAAATTTTGATTTCTTTGTTTCTTCTTATTCTCATTTCTTATTCTTAGTAGGACAAAAATTAATAAAAAGGGTGGAAAATGAGGCCCAACTTTTATACTTAATTAGGCCTAACTCAAATATAGTACTTAGTAGTTTTAATTGTTTTTCCTAAATATCGATGGCATTGGCATGATTGGCCAACCGACAGCCAGCCTTGCTTTCGGGAGGGGAACTTGGTCCAGCCAACATAATCCTAGTTTAGGTAAAAAAAAAAAAAATTTAATACTCAATTACAAATGTATTACAAAGACCTATGAGCTATCAGAAAACTTTATGTCCAAACTCAAATCCAAACCTCTTCTATTAAAATGTAAAAATTACATAAACAAATGATAGAATCTGCACAACACCGCTGAAGTGCTGTCTGGATACTACATTCTTTCCTACTCAAATAGGCCTTTGGCAAGTTGTACCTTTCAATAAAATGCATGACTTATTACTTAAAATAAATTTGAAATAACACAACTCACAGTTTTATGATCCATGTGCACCATCACCACTCAGCCATCAGCTGCAGCAAGGCGCCCTCTGTTGGCATGATAATTGCATTACCTGCACACCCATACATGAATGGTACAGTCCAAGTTAGGTGAGAAGGCAAGATGGCGGCCAACCCAACGGCTATGCTGCTTAGAGATAAATGTTTTCGCGTGAAATAAACCCAATTTTCATAAAAGAAATGTAACCTCAAACCAATGTATATTCTTTTTTAGCCATACTTTACAGTTCTATGCCTCTTTTGTCGATTTAAAATGTATATTTAAGGTGTTGACGGTACCGTTTGTGTTGACGGTGAGTTGACGGTGTGTTGACGGTATTTAGTAGGACCCCCCTTCAGTACTTCTCAAGGTATCCTCTAGTACTTTCTCATGTTCTTCCTTCCTCCAAGTCTTTGTTTTGGGTGTACAGAGGTACGCCACTATAGTCTGTGTTTCTCTAGTTGTGACTTCTATTGGTACACTCACTATTGCAGCTCTTCCTTCTCCATACTCCACTTTGTGTATATTTTCACCCTTATATTTTGTCCTTATCATAACTCCACCACATCTGTCCCTTCTGCACATGTTGTAGTTATTACTTATCAACACTTGGTCTTCTAAGCATTGAGTCTGTTAGACACACCACGCCTGGATCTTTAGTTAAAAAATAATCTCTCCGTTCCAGGCTGCTTGGTATCATCACATCTGTGTCCGTGTACATCGTCAGTCGACCGGCCGTTCGCGTGTGTGGTGGCCAGAGTGTTGGTGCGGTGGAGCTGTGGGGCCGGGCAGCAGCATGAGTGGCCGGAGCGCAGGATCAGTCTGCCTCAGGGTGGGGCGGCACAGGGGTGATGGCAAGAATCCCTGAGCAGGCAGCTCACGCCACAAGGCACACAGTGAGCTGAAGTGCCAGCAGTGTGACAAAACATTCAAACACAAGAGTAAGCTTGAGAGACATTCCATGACGCACAGTGGTGTTAAGAATTATGAATGTTTAGAGTGCGGGAAAAGATTTGCTAGAAAGAGTGACCTCACCACACACACCCTGATACACAGTGGTGTTAAGAATTATAAATGTTTAAAGTGTGGTGGGAAAATATTTACTACAAAGAGTCACCTCACCGAACACACCCTGACACACAGTGGTGTTAAGAATTATGAATGTTTAGAGTGTGGGAAAAGATTTGCTAGAAAGAGTCAGCTCACCACACACACCCTGACACACAGTGGTGTTAAGAATTATGAATGTTTAGAGTATGGGAAAAAATTTACTACAAAGAGTCACCTCACCGAACAATCCTTGACACACAGTGGTGTTAAGAATTATGAATGTTTAGAGTGTGGGAGAAGATTTACTACAATGGGTTACCTCACCACACACACCCTGACACACAGTGGTGTTAAGAATTATGAATGTTTAGAGTGTGGGAAAAGATTTGCTAGAAAGGGTGAACTCACCACACACACCCTGACACACAGTGGTGTCAAGAATTACGAATGTTTAGAGTGTGGGAAAAGATTTACTACAAAGAATGACCTCACCAGACACACCCTGACACACAGTGGTGTTAAGAATTATGATTGTTTAGAGTGTGGGAAAAAATTTACTACAAAGAGTCACCTCACCGAACACACCCTGACACACAGTGGTGTTAAGAATTATGAATGTTTACAGTGTGGGAAAAGATTTACTACAATGGGTTCCCTCACCACACACACCCTGACACACAGTGGTGTTAAGAATTATGAATGTTTAAAGTGTTGGAAAAGATTTGCTAGAAAGTGTGAACTCACCACACACACCCTGACACACAGTGGTGTCAAGAATTACGAATGTTTAGAGTGTGGGAAAAGATTTACTACAAAGAGTGACCTCACCAAACACACCCTGACACACAGTGGTGTTAAGAATTATGAAAGTTTAGAGGGTGGGAAAAGATTTACTACAAAGAGTCAGCTGACCACACAAACCCTGACACACAGTGGTGTTAAGAATTATGAATGTTTAGAGTGTGGGAAAAGATTTACTATAAAGAGTGACCTCACCAAACACACTTTAACACACAGTGGTGTTAAGAATTATGAATGTTTAGAGTATGAGAAAAGATTTACTACAATGGGTAACCTCACCAAACACACCCTGACACACAGTGGTGTTAAGAATTATGAATGTTTAGAGTGTGGGAAAAAATTTACTACAAAGAGTCAGCTCACCACACACACCCTGACACACTGTGGTGTTAAGAATTATGAATGTTTAGAGTGTGGGAAAAGATTTACTACAATGGGTAACCTCACCAAACACACAGTGGTGTTAAGAATTATGAATGTTTAGAGTGTGGGAAAAGATTTACTAGAATGGGTAACCTCACCACACAAACCCTGACACACAATGGTGTTAAGAATCATGAATGCCTACAGTGTGGGAAAAGGTTTTACACCACTAATGAACTCACCAGACACACCTTTAGACACACTGGCTTGCGGGAGTTCAAGTGTGATATTTGTAGCAAGTTTTTCAAGACATAGGGTGATATTGCCAAGCACATGAAGATCCACTTCTGAGGTGGCGTGTTGTGTGGACAAGTGTGGTTGTACCTGTGCCTGTGGGAGTGTGTCCTGTGTGGCAATGGGTGGTGGTGGTGGTGGCAGTGTGTTACATTTGTGGTGGCAGCCGTGCCCTTGTGTTCTGTGAGGGAGTAATGAATGGCCCCAGCAGTTGTTGGGTTGGCAGTGCAGGTGTGACTTTCAATAAATGTATCCAGGGTTTTAAAGGTTTCTCTTCTGATTGCCTAAAAAAACAGTCTTTCCACGCATAAGTTACACTCCTATTTCCTGCTGGTCACATATATGTATATCGCATAAACCTTACTCTGTCTCTTCATCATTGGACAGCCGCAGGAAAAGTTATGACAACTGCATTAAAAGACAAGTCCAAATTGTCTACAAATATACAAGACAGTGCGACGAAGTTAGAAAAAAACGAGGCTATAAATATTTACACCTGTGTCTATTTCATGCAGGATTTTCCATAGAATGATCAAAGAAAGTATCCTGGAAAGATGAAACATGGTATACTAGTGTGAACATTCCCCTAAATATGAAGGCATTAATACAATAAGGCAGAAATTTGCCTAAAAAGGGGATAGCTAGTGTCATTATGGCAATGGGTCAAAAGTAACTCAAACACGATGGAAATAGTTATAGATAAAGCACCATGAGTAGAATTAATAACAGTTGGAGTTGTTACACCTGAACAAAAGTAATCAATGAGGCAAATACAGGAGTTCCCATACTTACGTACGTTCGTGGGGTTTGTACTGAACTTGCAATGTACAAAAGTTAGTCCAGCATTACCTTTGTCAATACTGAACACTGCACACACACCACTGTCTAAAGAACAAAAGTACACTACACTTATAGCCCAATATTACTCAACAGTGCCTATATTTTATCAGCTTAAATGGTCTATACAGCTTATAGCCCAATATTACTCAACAGTGCCTATATTGTATCAGCTTAAATGGTCTATACAGCTTATAGCCCAATATTACTCAACAGTGCCTATTTGTATCAGCTTAAATGGTCTATACAGCTTATAGCCCAATATTACTCAACAGTGCCTATATTGTATCAGCTTAAATGGTCTATACAGCTTATAGCCCAATATTACTCAACAGTGCCTATATTGTATCAGCTTATATGGTCTACAACTTATACACAATATTCCGTTAATTCCAAAATCGTCGTCGGAAGCAAAAAACGGTCGGATGGCAAGACTTTATTCTCGAAAAACCCAAAGAATAATAAAAAAAATAAAAATTCCGTAACAACGCTATTCATATTCATATTCATATATTCAACGCGATTTTAAAAGTAACGCCTATTGACGTAACGCATTTCTGGCCTTGTAGTGTTGTGTGTGTTACGTCTGTCTCACACTACGTAGAGAAGTCCTCGCAACACAAAATACTCCGTAACGTAACACTCGTAAGATCGTAATACTGGAGATCAGTTCTTTTCTACGCTTTCCTAATCACTGTCACACATCCGTAACACTTATAAATCTTCGTAACACATTTACCAGTCTTACGTAACGCACTGTAATACTTTAACCCCTCGAGGCACAGTGCGTTATTTCCATTGTAATTTGTGTACCATTAGACGATTTGTAGTGACTATAAGCAATGTTTTATAGCTATGACCTGTTTAGTATCCTTGTCCACTAACTACTGTGGTGTATATTCAGTGACTTTTCGTTATTTTATGGCTAACAACAGACCATTTTATATAGCCAAGGAAAGATCTGGGCGTGAAGGGGTTAACACGGAATTGGTGACACAAACGTATGGCGTTATTTCCTTCGCCTTGTGACGTAACTGTTTATTAACGCAACACACAGAACCACCAGGGGTTCCGTAACACACCCCATGGCGTAACACATGCCCCGTAACACATCGAAGCCAGTTTTACGTAACACAAAAATTGGAAAAAATGCGAGAAATTTGTCAATTTTTTTTATATTTTCAAACTTTTACAAAAATTTTTCCGACTTCACTTTTTATATTTTCAAATTTTTAAAACTTTTAATACGTCAAATTTTCTTTTTGTTTTGATATATTCTATTTTTTATTTTTTATTTTTCCTCCGTCTTTTTTTCTTATAACTACTACTACTACTACTACTAATCATAATAATGATAATAATAATAACAATTCTCTTAATTATAATTTTAACTGTTTTTCTATTTAAATAATATATATAATTTTTTTTTTTAACAATGTAAAAATTTTATAATAGTTGTTATAGTTAGTAATATAATAATTAATGAGTTAATAAATATAATTACTATTACTATTACTATCTTAATGACTTCAAACTACTTCCATTATTTTCTTTATAATTATAGATGGCAAAAAAATAGTCAGTTCTTTCATAATAATAATAATAATAATAATAATAATAATAAAAATAATAATAATCATTTTGCCCTATCTCTCTCTCTCTCTTCTCTCTCTCTCTCTCTCTCTCTCTCTCTCTCTCTCTCTCTCTCTCTCTCTCTCTCTCTCTCTCTCTCTCTCTCTCTCTCTCTCTCTCTCTCTCTCTCTCTCTCTCTCTCTCTCTCTCATGTGTTAGTGTAATTAACACATGTTGTGTAGACTTATCATTAAGGACGTTATAAGTTAATGTTAAACCCTAATTGGTAACTGAGTTGTAATGGCGGGGGAGACAGAGAGTGTTCCCGCGGCCTCTGTGTTAACGGAGAGTGTACTGGGGACCCGGGCACGCAACAGACGTGTCGTGTCACACTGAATAATACTACCTAACAAACACCAGTGTCTCCATCCACCTTATTGCAACTGCATATAGGGAGGGCCTAGTGGCCCCCAGTATACGTGGTGGCAGCGTAAAACAAGCCTACGTCTTCCGAAGTGGGTTAATAAGAAAAAGACTGAGAAAAAAAAGCCGGTTGGCGGGCAGCTCCTTGTGTTTGAGCGCGAAAACCCGGCCACCTAATTCTTCCACGCTTCTTGAAAGGTTCCAAGTGCCTTAAGTGTTGGTTGGAGCTTAGTGACAGTGAGCAGTGTGTCCTACAGTGTCTTCTGCCTCGTTAAGCTGTTTTTGTGGACGGTAAAGGACTTTGTCACGCCAGGCAGTGTGAAGTGAGAAATGGCGGGAAGACAGTGTGTATGAGCTGTTGAGTGTCTTCACGTCAATCTTTGCACGACTTCAGAGGATTACTACACCTAGCTGTCTCTACACGTCTTCAATCTCTGCACGTCTTCAGAGGATTACTACGCTTGCTGCTCCACACGTCTCCAAGTGGATTATTTCTCCACACATCTACAAGTGGACGTTTCATGGGACCGTAACTGCAAGCGGGGAATCTCTTCGCATTCTCTCCTTCATCAGAATTTTCTCACCCCAGGAATTTCTTCATCCCTAAGTGTACTTCAATATCCTTCCTTTGTGATCCTTTGTGATCGAGGGGAGATAGGGTGCGGTGAGCGCCAAAAGGTGGTGACGTCAGAGCAACCTGCTCTGGGATTCGTTGCTTCAGTGACGTCACGGGGTTTATTGTGAGATGAGTGGCTAGAAAATACGTCACAGTTTCTGGAGCCATATTACTGGCTCCGGCACCAAGGGTTTTCGCGGGCTCTCTAGCATTTTGTTGTGAGTGGCGGAAATTGCGAGGAAGAGGAAAGAGTTACCATATCTCGCAAGGGCGTTGAGCGAGTGTTCAGTTGCCAGACTCGTAAGAGTACTGAAAGTGTTACCAGTTGTGTGATGCCAATTGTAATTATTACACGTTGCAACAATAATTTTGTGCAGGTTACGCAAACAACGAAAACAAGGGTTCTTAGATAATAGTAGTGTGTAGTAAGTGAGTAATTTTGTGATTAGGTGTAAAGTGTACAGTGTAAAGTAATTTCCTACTCTACTTATAAGTTTTTTTTTGGCTCAGCTACCCCTGGAAAAGTTCGTTTTCAATAGCGAGCGTGTTTACATTTTAAGGGGTAACTCCTCTAGTTATCCGTGGGTGTTATTGTTTCATGAAAAGTTGTAGTCAAAAGTAAAGTTGTAATGAGCGCCTTCAAATTTTTGTAAGTGTAATTGGTGTTGTCAGTGGTGTAGGGTGGACCTCAGTGTAGTTAGGAGAGGTCATTTATGCTAATAGTATTAGCAAATGTCGTTGAGGAGTGGCACATTTTTCTCGCTATATATGCCTTTCCCAGAAAACTTAGGAGCCAGCTCTGAAACACAAGAGGCCAGCTCTGAAACACAACAGCTTCACACCACTACTACTACTCCTCCGCCTACTTCTCCCACAAGTACACCTACTTTACCAAATATGGCTACTCCATCAGTGCCAACTATTAAACTTCTCCACCAGGATTCTTCCATAACTAGATTTTCGGGGGAGGAAGAGTCCCGCCCAGCACTGTCATTTATACAACAGTGTGAAGATGTCATGCAGAATAGTAATGTAGCTTCAGGAAGTGAAAAGATTTCTTTTATTAGATCTCAATTGAAGCCTAGGTCATTAGCTAGCGACATGATGTGCGCGTCAGGCCTGGATGGAAAAACATTAAACTATGAGTATGAGGTATTTAGGAGAAATTTTTGAAGATATTTGGGGTGGCTCAGCATAATGACTCCTTACAGTGGTCTTTTACGTATGCTGAAACATTGACCACACAGTTGGGTAGTGCTGGCAGGTTGCGAGGTCAGGCACGTGCTGCTAATATAGCTTCAGAAGCTATGGAGGCTTTAAATCTAGCTCAATGGTTTGAAAGTGGTCACCTGTCAATAGAGAGATTTAAACTGATTCTAGAATTTCAGTATTATATCACCTTTTTAACTCCACAAGAGCGTCGTATCGCTTCATCTCTTGATTTTAAGCCAGGTATTATATATAAGAATATAACCTTCTAGAATTGTCTACTAAGATCACTAAGCGACTACGTGGAAGGCCTAAAAATTCATTTTCACAAAATGAGTCCGTAGCGACGGTGTCAAGGGAGGCTCAAATTCATTCATCCTTATAAGCTGTGATGAAAGCGTGAGTCATAAGCTGGATAAAAGCGTGAGTCACAAGCAGTGTTACTATTAACCTATGATTTTTCTCAACAGTGACCAGCAAGCCGTTCTGCTAGTTAAGCCTTGACTGCTTTTCTAGTGGGGGAGACGAAACGTTCAGTCCCCCCTTGCCTCTTCAGTGGCAAGTCTGTAGTGATGCTAACATTCGTAATATATGGCGCCTGGCGACATTATTGTAGTGGCGACTATAGTGTTATTGACGGTACAGCCCAACACGATAATATATTCTGTCGTAAGAGAGTCACTGATCGTTTATATACAAGGCCAGTATCCTTATAGAGAAGGAGATCGTTTATTCACAAGGCCAGTATCTTTATAGAAAAGGAATGACCGGCATATTCCCGTTTTCTGGAAGAGTATGTGGCGTTTACTCTTGAACACGTCAGGTTAGGTTACGTTAGGTTACGGATAGGATAGGTAAGGTTAACCTTCAGTTAATGACGTAACTGTGCGTGGGAATCACAATGAGGGTATTTTTGAGACAATCCTATGGTTAGTTTCGGAGCTACAGCCAAGCGTCTTCACTCGGAAACCACAGACTCCCATAGAGAACGGGAATATGCTGCCTGCTCAGGTAAGGTGACGCGGCTCCACCCGGGACGCGGGCACCAAGGGAGGACCTGCTAATGGGGGTAATGGGGGGGACCCCCAATACCGCGCTGGGTTAATGAAAGAGTGCCATGGATGTCCTGTCATCATACACTGAGAAGACTATACTCGCCGCTCGTTAAGTTGGCGAAAATAGGACCCCTTCACTCCTCCCTTCCGAACGCACGGGATTGGCTGAGGTGTTGGGTGTTGGGTGAGAATGCCTTACTCCAAGCTCCGCCCTAAAGCCCCAACACCCAACACCTCAGCCAATCCCGTGCGTTCGGAAAGGGGGAGTGAGAGGGCCCAGTTTTCGCCAACTTAACGTGAGGCGACTATACTATTACATTACACAACAGAATATTATAAGGTTAGGATACAAGCGTGGAGGCAATGTTCACAGTAGGAACATTCGAGCATGAATTTGATCAATAAAACGGATATATGAACAAAGAAACGTATATTTGAGCAGAAAAGCGGATGTACGAGCAAAACAATGAAAAATTAAGCAAAATAAAAGCAAGTATATACGTAAATAAAAAACGGATATTAGAAGAAAAACCCGTATTAACAAAGAGAAAGGCGCATATTTGAAGTTAAATGCGTATAATCTAAACAGGAAAGAGTATGTTTGAGAGAAAAGGCTTATATTTGAAAACCAAAGCGTACATATGAACCAAAATGTTTACAATGGTGCAAAAAACCGTAAACTTGTCAATTCAGGGGAAGACGTCGATATAAGATCAGATAAATGATGACAAATGAAGAATGATGCCATGATAAGAGACTTTGTTGACACTGTTTGTTGTTGGCGACGGCGGGGACAATTATACGGTAAGGAAGAGGCGGAGAGTATTTAAGGATGAGGAGGCGGTGGGATGGAGGATAAGCGGCTTAGTGAGGTGAAGGAGGGCAGGGAGGATGAACACACGGAGGAGAAAAGCCGATAAGCTGTGAGTGAGAAGAGGAGGAGGAGGAAGAGGGACAAAACTATGAGCCTACCAGATGATAAGAGATCGGCAGGCTGAGAGAGCGAGATAGGCTGAGGAACATGCGGGTTTCTTCAGCCACTAGACGATGGATTTACAGTTGCTCTTTGGATGGACTTGAACTCAGGACCTTGTGCTCACCTATCAGGCTCTTGTCGATCGCGTTAAAGATGACCGAAAAAGTTGCCCCCGGCAGGATTCAAACTCGGGACATCGAACTCACCACTCCAAGACGCTAACCACTCGGTCACCGCCTCCCCCGTACATACAACTATACTATATGTATATATATATATATATTGTTGTATAAGTTTTGGTGTGTGTGAGTCTGTCTGTGTGTGTGTGTGTGTGAGGGACAAAAACGAAATGCAAATTACCGAGCAAAACTAAATGATACCATGTTAAATCACATTACGAGGACAAATATAAGTCACGCGCCACCCCCCCTCCCCTTCCTCACCTCCTCTACCCTCCCTTCCTTCCCTCTCTCCTCCTCTACCCTCCCTTCCTTCCCTCTCTCCTCCTCTACCCTCCCTTCCTTCCCTCCCTCTCTCCTCTACCCTCCCTTCCTTCCCTGTACATAAAACGCGCTGTCGCAAACCGCATTTCACACACACACACCCTCACACTTCTCATGGCGGCTGTGAGGAGGTTGAGCGAGGCTGTCAGTGTCACGCCCCTGCCTCACCCCATGAAGAGACGCCCACTCGAGGTCCTCACACACAAGACAGGAGCGCGTGTGAAAGCCTCGTGTGGGTAGGCACTTCAAAGGTGAGCCACGCGTGTGTGAGCAGCGGGATGCCAGCAGGGGGCGGGTCGTCTACTGTCTCAAGGCAAAGGTGTCAGGGAATAACATGAAGACTGGCGGGAAATTAGCGACACACGGCGAGGCTGGCTGGCGAACAATGGCTGTGTGTCTGTCTGTGTGTGTGTGTGTGTGTGTGTGTGTGTGTGTGTATTCATCTAGTTGTATTCATCTAGTTGTATTTTACAGGGCCAGAGCAACGCTCGTATGGCCCCGTCTTCATATCAACATTTTTATCATTCATCCTTAGTGGTTAGTGTTGGCCGAAGCCACCACCCCGGGAGGGGGGTCACAAACCCCCGACTGACACCCGGTACCCATTTACTGCTGGGTGGACAGGGACTGGGGCTTTAAGGAAACAGCCCATATGTTTCCGCTCCGCCCGGGGATCGAACCCGGGACTTCTCGGTTGTGAACCGAGCATGCTAACTACTACACTACGGAGTACCCTAATATATGTGTGTGTGTGTGTGTCTGTGTGTCTGTCTGTCTGTCTGTCTGTCTGTCTGTCTGTCGCTAACCTTCTGTTCGCTCTCTTGCCATCCATTTGTGGAGCTGTATTTGATGTGGCTTTTCTATATATTAGTTGTACCCTGCAACACACACACACACACACACACACACACACACCACACACACACAACACACACACACACACACACACACACACACACACACCTTTACGGATTACCCTCGCCTTAAGGGAGTAATGGCCCCAGCATTTGTTGGGTTGGCAGTGCAGGTGTGACTTTCAAAAAAAATGTACCCGGGGGGGTTTTTTAAGGTTTCTTGTGTTCCCTTAAAAAACAGTTTTTCCACGAAAAGTTACACTCCTATTTTCTGCGGTCACTATATGTATATCGCATAACCTTACTCTGTCTCTTCATCTTTGGACACCGCAGAAAAGTGATGACAACTGTTTAAAAGACAAGCCCAAAAATTGTCTACAAATATAAAAGACAGGGGAAAAGTTGAAAAAAACGAGGCTATAAATATTTACACTGTGTATTTCATGCGGGTTTTTCCATAGAAGATCAAAGTATCCTGGAAATGACACAGGGTTTATCTATGGAACATTCCCCTAAATATGAAGGCATTAATACAAAAGGCAAAAATTTTCCCAAAAAAGGGGGTAGTAGGTCATTAGAAAATGGTCAAAGAAACTCAAAAACAGGTGGGAAATAGTTTTAGATAAACCCCCTGAGTAGAATTAATAACAGGGGGAGTTTTTCACCTGAAAAAAAGTAATCATTGGGAAAAATACAACTCCTTTTCGTCGTTCGTGGGGTTTTTTACTGAATTTGCAAGTACAAAATTTCCAGCATTACTCTTTCAATCTGAACACGCACACACACACTGCAAAAAAACAAAAGTCACTACAGCTTATACCCAATATACCCAGTGCCTATTTTTGTATCAGTTTAAAGGTCTATACGTTAACCCCAATATATAAACTGCCTTATTGTATCAGTTTAAAATGTTTTAACAGCTTATACCCAATATTCTCAACACTGCAGTCCCTATTTTGTATCGCTTAAAGGGTTTATACAGCTTATAGCCCATATTACTAAACAGTGCATCCAAATTTTGTATCAGTTTAAAGGCTATCGTAGTGTCAATGGTTCTTACTTTAACCACCCCACTGACTATGACTGATGGCTGGACTGACTGTGCGGCACCTAAGCCAATTTGAGCTTTTGGAGGGATAAAATTTTAAACAAAAAAACCACTGCATATTTATAATTAGCACGGGTTTTGTACGCATCTCTGAAGTAGAAATTTGAACTTTGGGAAATGATTGAGGTAAGTTTTCCCGTGCTGGGTTTTTTTGCCTTTTTTGTTGCAAATCACTACCGTAGAAAAACCCGTAAAGTCGCCACCTGCATAAGTCCCCCAGGCCCCATATATTACGAATTATAACCTCATACTGCTGTCTGTCCCACAAAGATGGTACCTATTTTTTTCATGACTGTAAATCACCGTTCGCGTTTTTTTTTGCTTTGTAGCTGCAATATATGTCAATCAAAAGGAATGAGGAGAGAATAGAAGAAAGGAAATGAGAAAAAGAGAAGGCAAAAGGGGGAAGAAAGAGAGAAGGGAAGGGAGAGGAGAAAAAAGAGGAAGGGAGGGAAGAGGGGGAGAGGGAAGGGAAGAGAGAAAAAAGAAAAAAAAGAGGAGGGAGGGAAGAAAAGGGAAAGGGGAGGGAGAGAAGAATAAAGAGAGGGAAGGGGGGAAGAAGTTTAAAGAAGAAAGGGAGAGAGAGAGAGTAAAGAGAGGGAAGGGGGGGGGGTTTGACAATTTGCTGGCATGATTTTGTAACAGCGTTTGGTTTGGCCCCAGAAACCAGGGCGAGAAAAAACATATGTTTTTTTAGCTGTTTTGACAATTTCTAAGGACTAAGGGTACAGGACAGTCACAAGGAAAATTTAAATACTTGGGCAGTACGGGTTTACAGGAAACCTAAATAAACCCTTAAAAACCCCAAGAAAAGGAAAAATAAAAAACATTTTTAATAAATGGCGTATGAATCGGGAAATTTTTGATACTTTTGCCGAAAATCGTGTATTTTAGCTTTTTGCCCCTTTTTCCGGGATTGTGGGCTACAAAAAGGGCACAAAGTAACTGTGCACTTGGCACTCAGGTATACAGGAAACCTAAAAAAAACCCTTTAAAAAAACCCTAAAATAAGGGTAAAATAAAAACATTTTTCCTAACATGGCGTATAGAATGGAATATTTGATACTTTTTGCCGAAAAGTCGTGTTTTTTAGCTGTTTTGCCCCTTTTTCCCGTGGATTGTCGGTACAGGACAGAGCACTGAGTTGTTAGGTATCCTCTCTCAGGCATTAAAAGATGGTTTCACATGTTTCAGGTATATAATCTGGCTCTGCTCGATACCTGGTAAATATTGTAAGCTCGTTTGGACCCCCCCGCTGAAAGGAAACGTATTTAGCCTCCAGACGGCTCCTGGCAAAAGCTTTGTCGTAGCATGTGTCCCCCTTTTACAAATGGGGGCTGTATTTTCTCAGCGCCAGGAAGCACTGCCGCTTCTAGTATAATTTTTTAAAAATCTTTGGGTCTTCAATCTCCAAACCCAAAAAATATTTGTACAATTTCCGAACTTTTCGTCGAAAACCCACTCCTTCACCATACTTTTTCTGTTTCTGCCCAAAATTTTTTTTTTGCAACACAGCAGCTATACATCCACAATGCTGTTTCTTGCGTCAGCTGCTCAGCGGCGCCCTGCCCCCCCGTCGACGTTAAAGCTGACTGGCGCGTGTCGCATGCGCGAGCCTCACATCCTCGTGAGGCTCGCGGATTTTTTAAAAAGGGCCCACGTAAAAAAATTCGTGGTTCTCGTTGTTTTCATGGGTAAAGGGGGCGCGTCCGCCGTGAGGGAGGGCGGTGAGGTTTAGTGGGAACAAGGGGTTTTTTAAAACAGTTCCCTCCCTCACGCACCTTATACCCCTAGTCTGGCGGGCCCTTTTAGCACCACCCCCGGGATCTTTGTTAATAAAAATAATCTCTCCTTTCCAGGCTGTTGTATCATACATCTGTTTTTCGGTACACACTGCCGTTCCTTTGTAAACATAAGTTTTTCCCCTCACAACATTTTCCTTCAGTCTTTTTTTTTTATACAGTAAACCTCTCGTTTTTCGGACCCTCATATTGGACCTTCTCCTCCTTTTTTTTTTTTTTTTCTTTTCTTTTTTTTTTTTTTTGTAGGGTCGAAATTCCTAGCTATATATACAATATAATTATTTTTTTTTTTTTTTAGGGGTCAAAATGTCCTAGGTAATTTTATATACATAGATTTTTTTTTTTTTTTTTTTTTTTTCCAGGGGTCAAAATTTCCTAGCTAAAATACATAAAATTTTTTTTTTTTTTTTTTTGGGGGTCAAATTTTTCCTAGCTTTATACTATACCCCTGAATTTTTTTTTTAGGGGCAAAATTTCCTACCTAATAATTTTTATATACCTAGATTTTTTTTTTCATTTTTTTTTTTTTTTTTGATACATATCCCCCATATATAATCCCCATTATCGGACCTTCCCATCTGGGACCACCCTTCCCCCAATTTAGTCCCAATATGAGAGGTTTTACTAAATAAAATTTTCTCACCCATTTCAAATACTCCCTTAAAAAAAACAGTTGCTTTCCTTCGTCGTTTTTTTCTTTTTTTTCTCCCTTCCTCTTTCTTTTCCTTTCCTCTTCCTCCGGCTTTTTTGCACCACCTCCCTTCATTTCCGTTTCCTCGGCCTAAGGCCCCCCCGATTCTTGCCCCCATTAATTTTATTTTCCCTTTTTTCCCCCCCCCTTTTTTTAACTTCTTATTTCTTCTTTTTCTTTCCCTTTTTCCCCCACTTTTTAACATTTTCCTTTTTTCACCCCTTAAGGGACCCTCCCCTTTAAAAGGGGGGAGGGAGGGAGGGCCCCGGGTGTGGGAGGCAGGGGAAAAGGGGGGGGGGCCCCCGGGGGGGGGTGGGACCGGGCCCTGTTGCGACTGTCACCCCCGGCCGGGTAAACCCCCGACCCCGGGTCGCTGGGCAGGGGGTTCCCCGGGGGCCGGCCCCCCGGGGTTTGGGGGGGGGGGCGCGGGGAGGCTGTGGGGGGGGACCCGGGGGGCGGGAACAAGGACATCGCCCAGGGGGGGAGCCAGGGGGAAGGGCAAAAATACAAGGGCTAGGCCACGGACACAAGTGGTAAAAATGTACAAAACCCCTTTCAAATTTTGACAAACTTAAAACATTTTAAAATTTAAAAAGTTTAGATTGGGGAAAAGATTTTAAAGGCCCAAAAAAAACCCCCCCCGGGGGAATTTTTTTTAGAGTTGGGGGAAATTAAAAAAATACCCCCAAAACACCCGCCAAGTTGTTTTAAAAAAATTTTTAGGGGGGAAAAATTTTTTTAAAAACCCCCAGCCACCCCTACCCCGGGGGTTTTAGAAGAAAAGTTGGGGGAAAAAAATGGTTTCCCCCCCAAAACACCCCTACAACCTGGGGTTTAAAATTTTTTTTTAAAAGGGGGGAAAAAAAAAATTTTTAAAGGGGAACCCCCCCCCCGAACCCATGGTTTTTAAAAATTAAAGTTAGTTGGGAAATTTTAACCCTTTTAAACCCAAAAACCCACCCTACAACATGGGTTTGGGAACATGGAAAAAAGGGGGGAAAAGGTTTTTTCCCCCTTTGAATCCCAAAAAACCCAACAAGGGGAAGAATTAGAATTAGGGGGGAAAAGTTTGCAGGGGGCCCCCCCCCAAAAAAACCCCCAAAAGGGGTTTAAAATTTGAAGGTTTTGAGGTAAAAGATTTTTAAAAAAAATCCCACCCCCTTGGGAAAAATTTTTTGAACCGAATCCTGGGGGGAAAAATTTTTTTTCCCCCAAACCAACCAAACAATTTTCCCCAATGGGGGGATAAAAATTAAAATTTTAAAATTTTTAAAAAGCCAATTCCAACACATAAACCTTTTTTTGGTGGGTTTTTGGGCAATGTTTTAACCCTGTGTGGAGTTTTTTCTTTCAATTTGGGGGGGTTTTGGGGGGTTTTGGAAAATGGGTTCCCCCCTTTGTTTTAATATAAAAATTTTTTTTATTAGGGGGATTTAATTTAAAATTTTTTAAATTTTTTTTTTAAAAAACAGTTTTTCCCCCCGTTAAACCCATTCCTGTGTAAATTTTAAAAATATTGCATAATCCAAATGTTTTAGATTTTTAAATTATAATTTTTTTTTTTTTTTTTTTTTTTTTATATTTTTAATATAAAAATTTGGCCCCCGGGGAATTAGGGGGGAAAGGGGGGAATTTCCCCCGGAGGATTTAGGGCATGTAGGCCCGGGGGAAACCCTTAAATTATGGGGGGTTTTTTTTTTTTTTTATGGGGACACTTTTAAATTTTTCCCACATATTAGGGGTTAGGTTCCCTAACCTTGGGGCAAATTTCCCTAGGAACTTATTGGGTTTTGGGCCCCCCCTGTGAGATTGTTTAGGACGAAAGGGTTCCCCCCCTTTCCCCCCCCTTTTTGGTCCGGTGGAAAAGGGGAGCTTTTTTAGGTAGAAAGGGTTTTCAAAAATTTTTTTTTCCCCGGGGAGGAACCAAACATTTTAAAACAATAAAAAAATTTTAAAAAATTCGGGCGTTTTTTACATTCCCTTATTTTTCTTCCCGGCCAAGGCGCGGGCCCAAAACCCCCCCGGGTAAACCTACCACTCACCCCAATTTCCGGGGAAAAAAAACCCCGGGGCCCCCGGGCCTTTTTGTAATTTCCCCTTATCCGGGGAAAAGCCCCTTTCCACAGGGACCAAAAAAGAAAAAAAAAAAAAACCTAGGGGGGAAAGGGGAAAAAAACAACGGCGGTGGGATCAAATCGTAAGGGGGGCTCGGGTTTTTAAAATTTTGCCTCTAATTGGGAACCAAAAAAAGAGACAATTTTGGACATAATTTTCAATTTAAAAAGGGGTTTTTTTTAAATTTTTTTTGAAAGGGCGTTCCCCCTTTTCCCCCCCCCCCCTCCTTTTTCCCCCCCTTTTCCCCCCCCTCTCCTTTTTTCCCCTTCCCCCCCCCCCCCTCCCCTCCCCTTTTTTCCCTTTTTTCCCCCCCCCTTTTTGTTTCCCATCTCCCTTTTCCCCCTTTTTCCCCCCCCTTTTTTTTTTTTCCCCCCCCCCCTCCTCTTTCCCCCTTTCTCCTCCCCCCTCCTTCCTCCCTTTCCCCTTTCTCCTTTCCCCCCTCCCCCGTCCCCCTTTTTCCCCTTTTAAACCGGCACCAAATTTGGGTCCCGTAAAGGGGAAATTTAATTAAATATAATTAAAAAGGAGGGCGCCCTTTTGGCCCTTTTAAGGTTTTTTGACAGATAGAGGCCTGCTCAAGAAAACCTGGTGTCTTGATGCAACAAAACCCCCCCCTTTAATAAACCAATTGTTGCATCTCGCCTTTTAAAAAAATGGGCGCGCCTTTTTCCCGGTGGAGAATGAAACCGGAACCGTTAGTTTCCCCCAAACCATTGCCAACCCCCGGGGGGGAAAAACCAAGGGGGGAATCAACCTTCCCCACCCTCCTCAAACCCCGGGGTTTTATTTAAGTGCTTTTAAAAATTTTAAAAAAAAAATTAATTAAAAAAGAAATTTGTTTGGGAATTTAAAAATTTAAAAAGCCATATAAAAACCCTAACCAAATTTTTAAACCCCCCTTTTTAAATTTTTGTAGGAGGGAAAGATCCACCCTATTAACCGAGAATTTCCCCCCCAAACCCCCTCTCTCTTTCGTATCTTTTTCTTTTTGGGCTTCTCTCTCTCTCTCTCTCTCCTCTCTCTCCTCTCTCTCTTCTCTCTCTCTCTCCTTCTCTCTCTCCTTTCTCTCTCTCTCTCTCTTCTCTCTTCTCTCTCTCTCTCTCTCTCTCTCTCTCTTCTCCTCTCTTCTCTCTCTCTCTCTCTCTCTCTCTCCTCTCTTTTCTCTCCTCCTCTCTTCCTCTCTCTCTCTCTCTCTCTCTCTCTCTCTCCCCTCTTCTCTCTCTCTCTCCTCTTCCCCTCTCTCTCTCTCTCTCTCTCTCTCTCTCTCCCCTCTCTCTCTCTCTCTCTCTCTCTCTCTCTCGCTCTCTCTAACCGGCACACTCAAGTATTAGGATCCTGAATAGGTATAGATTATATGTATATTAACTAATTTATCAATTAAGCTACAGGATGTGTGTCGCTGTCTGTCTGGGGCCCAACAACATCTTTCAATGAGGTTTAAATTTTGACGAAGTATCACGCCATGGCCTGCATCAAGACAACCTGGTGTCTTGATGCAACACGTGACACCGCCCTGGTTCCAGACTACACACACAATTTTGTGTGGGGTATCATCTCAGCGCTCTGCCCAGGATGATGACGCTGAAAACAAGTGCAACAGGCCTGAGAGACATGAACACCGGAACCTGTTAGATTCCGGCCGAAACTCATATATGCTGCAACTGGCCGGAGGGAAGACAGAAGCCAACGGACGGAGTCACTGAGCTTTTCCCGGGCCATTCCCTTGGCCATCGGAACACGTGACTTGTCACTCGCCCTCACAGTGTACATATATATATATATATATATATATATATTATATATTTTTATATATATATATATTGTAATTATTGTTCTGGTACTTTATATTAAAAAAGCCATAAAAACCCAACCGCTCGACCATCTTAAAATTCAACTCCCATTTGAAGTGTCTGGCTAGGACGGTAAGACTCCTCCCCATCAATCTACACTTCTGAGGCAATCACCCCCTACAGTGTCACCAACACTTGTAAGTATTCTTACTGGGGTTGACCCCAGTTACCTGTAATAACAATACCGATAAGGGGGTAACATAAATGGTAAACAGCTTGGGATACGAACAACCAATAATATTACCAGTACCGAAAAATAATGAACAATTAATACACGGAGGTGAGCGATAGATTGTGGAAAAACCCATTGAGTCGGTGAACGTAACAGAGAGACAGAGAGAGACAAACATTTTTAAAGCTGTGTCGACAAGCCTGGCCTTCGTGATTTTTTAAACGATTCAGCATCTCTTCTTAAAGATCTAGTTCATATCATTATTCAAACCACAACAAAGAGTTTATAAATTAATAACTCCCCAGTATAGAGAATCCAGCCTACACTGACTCCGAGTTCAGCGAAGAGAACAGCGAGGACAAGGACGAGGACGCGTGGAAGAAGAGGTTATCAAGAGAAACACGGGACGGGAGCTGTTTATCGTGTGTAGGGAAGAGGCCCCGACTTCTTACAAGGTCATCACAACGCCCCAGCCGACACCTGCTTCCCCCACCCTTGCTGATCTGGCTTCTGCATTGGGCATCTTTTGGGAGGAACGCTTCAGCTGAACGGACAAGAATACTGCCGTGCTGACACTACAAGTAAAAGCAGTGAGTAAAACACCCTTAGCTGACTTTACATAATATATATATATATAATATATATTATTATATTTATATATATATATATATATATATATATAATTATATATATATATATATATATATTTTTTTTTATATTAAAAAACAAGTACCCCCACTTGTTTTACAACAGTAGATAATGGTAAATGGAGTTACTTTTTTGGTAATATATTTGTCAGTTATTTTGTAGTTGTATTTTTTTCTTTGCACTGTTAAAAAATTAAAGTACTCACTATACATGTTCGCTTCTTATATCACTCATATATGTACATGCATCTTTTTTTATTCCCTTTAAAGCCAAGAGATGGGTAGTAGCACTTTATCTTGGTTAAAGTTTCACTTATAATAATTAATGGACAAAACAAATCAGACTAAGTCAGAAAAAGAGCGTGAATTACTCACCGAAAAATTTCTTAGCCCTTGTAAAGGAAACGGAAAGTCTTAGCATCTGACGCAGCAAATAGTGACATTAAGGAAGAATTAGTTAAACATTTACCAGAGGAGGATATTCGTAAATTAAGAAGTGGAAGTCACCACCTACGAGTCTCTCCTGAGTTACCTCAGTCACTTACTCAACTAACTCGGACTATTAACACAATGTCTCCCACTAACCCTCCCGGTGCAGGTCCTTCTGGCACCCCTGCCCAGCCTCTTCCTCAGGCCGCTGGAGCTATTAAAATATTGCCCACAAGTGCAGCTATTCGCGAATTTTCGGGTACTGATCCAAGCTATACTGCCAGGGAATATATTAGTCTTTGTGAAGATGTCATGAAAAATTCCTTTGTATGTGATGAAGGGGGGATAAAATATCTTTCTCCTTCACGCCTACAGGCTGGCTCACGAGCTTCCACATTTAATGCAACCCAGCGCTTTTACCAAGCCACAACAAGCACAACATTATCTGGCTTTTCGGTCAAACTTCTTGGAAACATTTGGGAAAATGAAAACACGCTTGGCAAAGGTGTTAATTTAGTAGTAGAACAATTGCAGGGTAGCGCTGCCTCAAAGGATCTTTTGATGGTCAGGTAGACGCAAACTAAATATCTGCTGATTTCGTTGAGTACCTTAAAAGACAATGGGTGGACTCACGGAGACACCATGCAATTACCCGATGTATGCAAGTTTCTGGAGTTTTTTGTGTACATGATGTGCTAAAGGGGAAATGTCGAAGGAGCAGTTTATCATTAAACTACCACACAATGAAGAACTCCACGATTTTGTTTTTAAAATTTTAAAAACTAAAGTGGAGGAGAAGGATAGTGATGTGCGTAGTCAGCCTCTAATGTCGCTATGACGTTAACCACAATTGATGAGGTGGCTCCTGACTCATCTTATGCGGCCGTGACTACGTCAGGAAAACCGACCTTCACTTGCACATACTGCCAGCGTGAAGGACACACCACTAGCAGGTGTTTTAATCGTGTCAAGGGATCAGCGTAATCCCCAAGAGAAAGAATAATTATCGTGACGCCAGTGGTCCTGTAAATGCTCAGTTTACCAATAAACATTATTATCAAGATGAGACACCCCAAACCGCGAAGGCAGATGCGACCTAACAACACAAACTAACATCCCTAATCCCTTTTCCCCTCGTGGCGCGACAGGAAACAATCCATATTGTTCAATCCATGAAAGCACCCCCCTTTTCCCACTGATGACTGCTTAACGCTTGTCAAAATGAAAGACCAACTTTTCTCGAGGCCGTGGAAGGGGCGGTCATTCAAAAACAAAGAATGACAGACTGACTGATTTAGGAAGAAAAATCATTAAGGAAGAAAATACTGCAGTGGTATCGGATGATGTTGAGATATATACATTCTTAGTAGCCGCTTGCAGTCAAGCCAACATAATGGCTTTGTCAACAAAAATGGGAGGGGTTTAAAGGCTTTCTTTGCAGTGGATACTGTCGCCGCCGTCAATGTGCTGTCAGGAAAGGCTTACCTTGCACTAAAACGTGCGTCGCGCGGAAGTCAATGGCCTCTTCGTCCCAATGACCTAAATTAAGGGGTGTTACTAGCGAGTCTCTCAACATTTTAGGTATTGTTCGCCTACCCATCAGCTTAGGAAAAGGCAAAATCTATTATTGGCGTTTGGATTTTTAGTAGCTTCCAACTTCTCCTTGCCCACGGATGGGTTGTTAGGGTTGAAATCGCTCAAATCCAATCGTATGGTGATTCATCCTGACATCAATATGATCAATTTCAAGGAAAAGGCTTTCAAGCGATGAATCAACCCATGCGCCTGCTTCCGAGTGTGGACTAAAACGCAAAGTAAATCTAGGTACTTTACCACCAAAATCAGGCCGTACCTGCCCTTCAGAATGTAATTCTACCCAAAAAGATAATAGGGAATTGGAAAGTTGTTAATGCCACGGTATTAGGGGACCACGAGATACCCCACCGTGGGGGCCATGCACATTCCCGTGTCAGTCCCAAAGCTACCGTAGGTGTGACATTGCTTGAAGGCCCTAGTCAAATAAAAGACTAGTTGTGGAAACAAATCTGAGCACGGTTCGTGAGGGACACAAGACTGTCGCCCTTTTGGTCAATTTCCACCGGACGGGCCCCTCAAATTAAAACAAAGGGTCCTCTAAGTAAAGCACTAGCTTATGACGCGTCGGTTTTAGCAGAACCTTTGGAACTCCCAGCTACTTGTATTTCTTCAGTATACAATAATACACTCGAAACAAGCCGGCTCCTGTACAAACCCCTTTTATTCACTCGTCACTGTATGGACCCATCCCGAATTAAAACCTTCACTGTTAGGACTTTTACAACAATAAACCCTGATGTTTTTGCATGCCAAAGGGGATTGTCTAGGCGTTACTGGGCCGAACAACAACATCACATTAAATTAAAATCTGGTACCCAGCCGGTCTATATTCCAGCCTATCGACTTCCTCACAGTCAGAGGCAAATAGTCGATGAACAAATAAAAGACATGTTGGAACAGGGTGTAATAAGAAATTCACGATCACCGTGGAACTCGCCCTTATTTCTCGTTCCTAAAAAGGACAGAAGTTACAGACTGTAAATTTATTTTAGGCGGGTAAATGAAGTAACTGAGGACGATAGGTTTTCCTCTCCCTGTTTTAAGTGACTTGTTGATGGCTCTAGGACCAGGTAATACACTTTTCAGTAGCCTTGATCTTCTAAGCGGTACTGGCAATCCCGATGGCGCCCGTGTCAAGGGAAGTAACTGCTTTCAAACACTCCCAGCGGACATTTTGAGTGGGTTAGAATGCCTTTTGGGCTTAAATCAGCCCCTATCACTTTTCAAAGAATGATAAATACCTTGTTTTTCTGATATGCTAGGAAACAATGTATAGCATATCTTGATGATGTGATCATTTGTAGTAAGGATTCAGAGTCTCATTTTGCCACTTTAGAAGCTGTACTCCTTAAGCTTAAGAAGCAGTCTAAAAGCTAAAATCACGAAGTGTGAGTTTCTAAAAGCTAAAATTTCCTTCTTAGACATGTCGTCGATGAGGACGGAACTCACACCATGAACGATAAATTAAAGCAATTCAAAACTTCCTGCAAAACCCCAGAGTGTAGACAATGTCCGTTCTTTCATTGGATTGTGGGCTATTATCGGCGATTCAGTAAAAATTTTGCCGCCATGGCATCGCCTCTGAACAGATTGTTAAAGAAAGATATCCGTTTCATTGGAATGCTGCACAAGATAAAAGTTTTCAAGACTTGAAATTTCCCTAACCAACGCAACCTATCTTGGCGTTTTCCAGATTATAAGGCTCCTTTCATCATGTATACGGATGCGTCTCCTGCCTGGGCCTTGGAGCGGTTTTAATGCAACCTGACGCAAGCGGTAAAAATCGCGCTGTTGCATATGCGAGTAGAACTTAAATCCTGCCGAGTCCAATTACCCTGTCGCTCATCAGGAGAAAGCTCGCTGTTGTCTGGTCTCCAAACATTTTAGGGAAAATTATCTTTGAATATGATATAACTATATTTACAGACCACGCAGCCGTCACCGAACTATTTAAGGGAAGAAAACCCTTAGGCGTAGGACTCGCGCGCTGGTACCTAACATTACAAGAGAGTTTAATCCAACGTTTAAATACGTGCCAGGTCGAGCCAATGTAGTGGCTGACGCCTGTCTAGGGATGTACCAGTAGGATCCGTGGGGGAAACACCCCCTGTTTTACAAAATTTAGCCATTCATTAAATTAGCCAATGCCCAGCGTCAACATGACGTGTGGAACAAGGTCACATATGCTCTGGAATCAGGTGAGAATCAAATTTACCAAAATTAACAATTCCTTTCTCACAATTTTTTTTGCCTATGCTCAATCTCGGCCTGATATTGTTTTTAATATATATATAAATGACATTACACGTAGCACCAGTTTATTAAATTTCTTACTTTTCGCAGATGACACAAATATATTCATAACCGGGAGAGATGTTAATGAATTGAAAATTACACTAAACCGAGAATTAAATCACGTAGCAAATTGGATCAAATGCAAAAACTAACACTCAATATAGGTAAAACAAATTTCATGATTTCACATCCTTAAGGGCACAAACACCCATGTAAATATAAAAATTGATAATCTAATTTGAAATCAAGTTAATGCAATAAGATTTTTAGGTGTCATAATTGATAACTCTTTAAAATGGAAATCTCATATATAATGCTTAACAACAAAATTGTCTAAAATAACAGGTATAGTGTACAGGATTAGAGACCATGTGAATGATGACAGTCTTAAACAAATATATATTTCACTAGCATATCCATATCTATTATATTGTTGTGCTTTATGGGGGGGAGCTTATAAAACATACATTGTCATCTTTTTTTTGAACAGAAGTGATACGCATACTATCTCGCAGCCAACGCTATGATCAGACTCACCCTCTCTTTATAAGCTACAAATTATTAAAATTACAAGATGTTATACACCTACAGACATGCTTATTTGTATGCGGGGCCTTGTTTTCATTTCCAATAAATTTTAATTTTAATGTAATAGATCGTAGTGACACTAGAAGAATAAATAATTTAAGAGCCCCACTGTGTAGAACAAGTCACGCCCAACGGAGTATCCTATTCCGAGGACCCAAACACTGGAACCAACTTCCTGAACAGACAAGGAACAGTAATTCACGAGCTGGACTCAAAAACAGACTCAAAAACATGTTATTAGCTAATTACAATTATATTTACCGGTAATATTTCTATTTTTTATATTCTAAGTAAGACACTTATATCATAAAACTCATTTATGTGATGTAAGTTGAAAGACTGCATATAGTAATGCTATGGTAGGTGCATTTATTCTTATTATAATTATTATAAATATTATCATTATTGCAAATATTATTGTATTATAATTATTGTTATCATTATTATTACTATCAATAGTACATTAT
>JACEEZ010020299.1:301842-324342 GCA_016584305.1 Chionoecetes opilio
ATCCCCTTGCCTTGCCTTCATTAACTTTCCTCTGTTTTTCACCGTCCATCCCTTCCTTGTTTATTTCCATTCCTAGATATACATACTTATTTTCTACTTCTAGGACATTGTTATGGAGCACCCACTGACTCCAACCTTCACTATTAAACTCCATGACTTTACATTTCCTTTCACTAAACTTCAGGTTTCATTCCAGTCCGTATGTGTTTGCTTTGGGTAAAATCTCCTCAATTTCATTCTTATTTTCTGCCATCAGTACTATATCATCAGCATAGGCTAGTAGACATCCTAACTTCTCTCCTCCAATTGCTACTCCTTTTCTTGACTTCCTGATTCTCACGATCAGTTCCTCTAAATACAGGTTAAATAATGTTGGGGACATGACACATCCTTGTCTAACTCCTATATTATTTCCAATCAAGCCATTTGTAATGTCACCTAGAGTGAGTTTCACTTCGTACCCTTCATACATACTGTTTATTACTTCCACCAGCTTTGTATCTACTCCAATGTGTCTTAGTAATCTTATTAACTTTCCTCTATTTACTGTGTTGTACGCCTTTTCAATATCTATAAATACTATGTAAAGCTCTTTTTCCTGGTGTTTGTTTCTTTCAATAATTTATTTTAGTGTAAATATATTTTCCATTCCACCTCTGCCTTTCCTGAACCCACTTTGCTCCTCTCCTAACATCTTGTTCTCCTCTATCCACAATTTCAATTTTTCATTAATGATCATTCCAAAAACCTTGGCTAGTGTTCATGACAACTATGGGCCTTTAATTGGCTATGTCCTCTATATCGTTTCCTCCTTCTTTGTGGATTAAGGTCACTCTGCTCTTTTTCGTCTCTCTGTCCTCCTCGGGACACACTCATTGTCTTGGGCGACTTCAATGTTGCTACTGGCACTGTGAGAGATGGCTACGAGTTGTGTGATGGTCCCCATGGCTCCGGTACCAGAAACACCAACAGTTCTCTGCTTCTGAACTTTGCAAGGTCCAGAAGGTTGAGAATTGCAGGTTCTTGGTATCAGAGACCAGAGCTGCACCGCTGGACATGGTATAGTAATGCCGGAGGGGTAGCTAAGGAGATCGACCACATCCTCGTTAGTACTCGTTGGAGGATCCTCCAGAACTGCAGGGTTTACCGGAGTGCTGAGTTCTTTGGAACAGATCACAGACTTGTTGTTGCTACATTTAAGGTTCATGTCAAGTCCAGAAGAATCTCAGGAGGTAACCATACTGTGTTTCATCTTGAGAAACGGAAGGACTTGACATGTGCTCATGAGTATGCGGTAGCAGTCTCAAATCGGTTTGATGTGCTCGGTGCTCTCGGGGATCCTGTAGAACTGTGGGATACCTTCAAACGTGAAACTCTACAGGCTGCCAAGGAGTGTATTGGGGAGCGCCCGAGGTCAAGGCGTGGTTTGGTCTCGACGGAGACGCTGGAGAAAATCGAGGAGAGTCGCGCTGCCAGGCTGCCTGGGAACCGGGACCAGCACAGGGCTCTGTCACGCCGGACTAGAAACCCTCCTGAGAGAGGACAAGGAGAGGTATGTCAGAGTCTCGCTGAGGATGTCGAGGGTCATTTGAACGCTAATGACCTCCGACCCGCCTACCGAGCCCTGAAGAAGCTCCGTTCCAAGTCTCCTTCTCGGGCGAGTGCTATTCGAACAGAAGATTGGCGCCTCGTGTCGGACATGGATGGGCAGATGGCTCGTTGGGCTGAGTACTTTGGGCAGTTGTTCACGGTGGACCCTCTACCTGAGCAGCTTCACACCACTGGGTTACAGGCAGTGGATGCCGATCCTCCCATTGACGAAACCGCACCCTCTCTTGACGGAGTCAGAGAGGCTGTAGCAAAGTTGAAGGGTGGAAAGGTAGCTGGTGTTTGTAATATCAGTGCGGAGCTCCTCAAAGCTGGGGATGAGGCCATGATCCGCGGGTTGCATGCTGTCCTGACTGCCGTGTGGCAATCAGGTACCATTCTTCCTGACTGGAAAAGGCGGCTGGTCGTCCCTATCTGGAAAGGGAAAGGGGACCGTCAGGACTGCAACAATTACCGCGGTATTACACTGCTCAGCGTACCAGGCAAGGTGCTTGCCCATCTATTGCTGACACGAATTCGCAGTCATCTGGTGAAGCATCAGAGACCTCAGCAGTCTGGGTTCACGCCTGGTAAGTCAACAACGGAACGTATCCCAGCGCTTTGTGTCCTGGTGGAACGCCGACGTGAGTTTCGACAGGGGATGCTTGCAGCCTATGTTGATCTCAAGAAGGCGTTTGACTCAGTGCATCGTGAGTCACTCTGGGATCTTCTGCGACTTCGAGGGATTCCTGCAAGGACTATTGGTTTGATAACTGGTCTTTATTCTGAGACTGAGAGTGCTGTGAAGTGTGGGGCAGTTGTATCCAGCTTCTTTCCTGTGAATACAGGAGTGAGACAAGGGTGCGTCCTTGCCCCATCACTTTTCAACGCTTGTATGGACTGGGTATTGGGCAAGGTTGTAGATCAAAGTGATTGTGGAGCATCCGTCGGCAACACCAAGATCACTGATCTTGTTTTTGCCGATGATGCAGTAATCTTTGCTGAGTCGCTGGAGGTCCTGGTGATGGCTCTCGAGGCGCTGCACGAGGAGGCAAAGCCTTTGGGACTTGCGGTCTCCTGGCTCAAGACCAAGGTCCAGATGTTTGGAGACATACTAGATGAAGCAGTGCAGTCTGTTCATGCGTGTGGCGAGGACATTGAGATCTTGGACAGTTTTACATACCTTGGTAGCGCAGTCCATAATGACGGCGTGTCACGTCAAGAAGCCTTACGGCGGACTGGCATAGCCCACGGTGTTATGGACTCGCTCAGCGGGAGTATTTGGCGTTGTCGGTACCTGTGCAGAAGGACAAAGATCCGGATCTTCAAGTGGCTTGTGATCCCTGTCTTACTCTATGGTTGTGAGCCATGCACACTAAATAGTGACTTGAAGAGACGAATCAATGCCTTTGGTAATAAGTGTCTTCGCAGAATCATGGGGTATCGCTGGGATGATTACGTGTCAAATCAGCGATTGCACCGTGAGACTGAATCGAGGCCTATTAACTGCATAGTCCGTCAGCGCCAACTTCGGCTATATGGGCATGTGGCACGCTACCCTGAAACCGATCCTTCCCATCGGGTTGTATCTGTAAGAGACAATCCGGCGTGGAGGAGGCCAAGGGGGCGCCCTCAAGGCTAGTGGCTGGGGCAGGTTGATGTTTCTTGTCGAGAGCTGCTTGGTATGGGAAAGGAGCCTGCATGGGAACTCGCGCGTGGTGACCCCCGGGAGTGGCGTCGTAGGGTGGGCGAGGCGACGCGCCCCCCGGCGAATGCCCCCAATGATTGATTGATGCATGTTGATAACAAAAAGCAACAAAGCAAAAGCTTTTACCATACATTACAATGGGCAAAAGAGGCAACAAAAGGTATGTAAACGACATATAACCAATACAAATTTCCCAGATTTATAAGCATTAGAGCTACTACAAAAGAAAATTAAGAGTGAAAACCATTATTGAATAACAAGCTGTAACAAACAGCATAAACCTGTTATTGTCCTGCAGAGCATGAGGAAAAACGAAGACAGATACCAAACGCCAAAGTATATGAGGTGAACAAAAACAAACAAATAAAATAAATAACTGAAATGAAAACAAATAGAATACAAAATTCAAATATACTATTTACAAACAAGAATATAAGGTAAGCAGCATATGTAGCAGTTATAATGCATTGCAACAAAGTACAGGAAACATTATATGCAGGAGATATACAAAAACAAACAGCTTAGACACAGTACATGCAATTGCAGTAGCACAGTAGGAGAAAGCAGAGGCAGTCTTGCAAGAACACATTATAGAGCAATGAAAAAAAAAATAACAAACATTTAGATGAAACTCTTGTTGACAGCAGGCAAAGAAACTAATAAGTTTATCCCGAGGAGAAGGAAAATGAAGGATGGAAAAGACTAAAGAGAAACCTAGGTGGACGAGAGATGAACCAGAAAGTTAAACTGAAAATAGAGGGAAGAGATACTGAGCAGGAGGATGAAATAAAATCAGTAATAGAAGGGTACTGGAGTAAAGTAATTAGAAAGAACATGGAAGTAGAGGGGATGGAAAACATTATGATCTACAGTGACAAGAGAAAAATGGAGGAAACAGTAATTGAGGTAGGAGAGGTAGAAAAGGTACTGAAAGCTTTGAAGAACGGCAAAGCTGCAGGGACAGATGAACTCATTGGGGAGCTTGTTAAATATGGAGGAGAAATAGTAAAACTGGCAATATATAACATATGTGACACAGTGCTGGAGCAAGGGTGCATGCCACAAGACTGGAAAAAGAGCAGAGTGACCTTAATCCACAAAGAAGGAGGAAACGATATAGAGGACATAGCCAATTAAAGGCCCATAGTTGTCATGAACACTAGCCAAGGTTTTTGGAATGATCATTAATGAAAAATAGAAATTGTGGATAGAGGAGAACAAGATGTTAGGAGAGGAGCAAAGTGGGTTCAGGAAAGGCAGAGGTGGAATGGAAAATATATTTACACTAAAATAAATTATTGAAAGAAACAAACACCAGAAAAAGGAGCTTTACTTAGTCTTTATAGATATTGAAAAGGCGTACAAAACAGTAAATAGAGGAAAGTTAATAATATTACTAAGACACATTGGAGTAGATACAAAGCTGGTGGAAGTAATAAACAGTATGTATGAAGGGAACGAAGTGAAACTCATTCTAGGTGACATTACAACTGGCTTGATTGGAAATAATATAGGAGTTAGACAAGGATGTGTCATGTCCCCAACATTATTTCACCTGTATTTAGAGGAACTGATCGTGAGAACCAGGAAGTCAAGAAAAGGAGTAGCAATTGGAGGAGAGAAATTAGGATGTCTAGCCTATGCTGATGATATAGTACTGATGGCAGAAAATATGAATGAAATTGAAGAGATTTTACCCAAAGCAAACACGTACGGACTGGAATGAAACCTGAAGTTTAGTGAAAGGAAATGTAAAGTCATGGAGTTTAACAGTGAAGGTTGGAGTCAGTGGGTGCTTCAGAATAATGTCCTAGAAGTAGAAAATAAGTATGTATATCTAGGAATGGAAGTAAACAAGGAAGGGATAGACGGTGAAAAGCAGAGGAAAGTTAATGAAGGCAAGGCAAGGAGGATGTCAGGTATGATTATAAATGGTAGTAACAGAGTCATTAATAAATATGAGGTAGGCAGGAGTTTATGGAAGGGGGTGGCTGTACCCTATTGTCTGTATGGGTCAGAAGTGACTCGGTACAGGGAAGGAGGCATAATGAACTTGGAAAAGGTTCAGAACACAGTAGGCAGATGGGGACTAGGAGCTTGTAGGACTCGTAGGAGCACTGCTGTAGAGGCCATAAGGTGAGACCTGGGATGGAGCACCTTCAGGGATAGGATAATTAAAGGAAAACTGGTGTTCCACAAAAAAATTGAAATACTTAGTGAAGATAGTTGGGCAAAGAAAATATCCCAGGAAAATATAACAAGTTCCACCTGGTAGAAGGAACTAGAGAGATGGAAAAGGAGAGAAACTGTGGGAGAGAAATGGAACAAGATGGAGATAAGAGGTATCAAAAAGAAAATTGAGAAGAATGGGCTAGTTAAATGGCAGGAGGGAATGGCCAAGAAATCAACGTTGCAGTGGTTGATGAGGAAACAGAAACCAGAGGGGGTGACCTGGCATGTAGGAGACTGGGGGAGTAAGTTACTATATAAAGCAAGAACAGGCACCTTGGAAGTCAACGGAAGGAACAGGGAACTGGAGAACCAGAATTGTAGCTGCAGGGTAGGAGAGAAAGAAACCGTAGAACATGTCATTGTGGAATGCAACAAGTATAGGAGTCAGAGGGAAAGGCTTATAGCATCAATAGTAAAAGTCCTAGACAGAGAGGAGTGGGACAGGAGACTAGAACAGAAAGAAGGGGCCCTGTGTACAGTGTTAGGGGTGTATGGGGACATAAAGGAAACAGAAGTATTGTAAACCTCACCAAAGTGTTCCTAACGCAGTGCTGTGATATAAGAAAACTAAAAAGAGACAATGAATTAGGATGATAATCAGAGGATTGAAAATGATGAAAATGCCTTTCCCAGGTGAAATAAACAAGGGAAAAGTTAACAAGTTTTGTTAACGAAGGAGACGAAGTGGAAGAGGACCTATGAAGTGATACTAAGCGACAAAGGTCACAAAAAGAATAATAATGATATATGTCCTTTAAAAAAATCAAGCACCTACGGGGCCAGAAAATGTGCTGCCGTCGCTATCAGTCGGTGTGGTGTTCTCACGGCCTCCCTCCCTATTTGCTGTATTCGCATACGCAACCTGTAGATGGTGTTTCGTAGTAGCCTTCTTATTGGTGTCCCTGAGAATATGGAAAGTGTTACACATTGCTTACATAAGCATAACTTACCAACATAATTATGTAATATAAATGTATATGGATGATTTGCTGATATATCTAGTAATTGAGAAGGAATGATCAAGCTGTGGAGTGGTGGTGGTGGTGAAGCACAGAACAATGAGATGGGAAATGATGGACACCTTGAAAAAAGGGTGGGAGTGAGATGACAATAAGGATATACATGTGTAGAATTTATGCTGGGAGTGTGAGAGGATGACCCCCTGATAAATGGGAGGATAGTGTTGGAGTATGTGAGAAAGAGAAACGATGCATGAGTGAGACGACTGGTAGATATATGAAAATCAATATTTTTTACGAAAATAATATGCAAAAAATATGTATATGATTTTATAGCCACTTAAAATCTGAAATCGTGCATTGTAGAGGAACAGCAAATGAATATTCCTGAAATATTACGACTTTTGGATCATTTTTAGGCTTGGACATCCTAGTGACCCTCACTCTTGTTTGCTGTACCATCATCTGTTGAAAAAAAAATGTTGTCAGTTAAATAGCAATAATTGCAAAAAGTATTTTCATTATGTTCTCCATAGGAATGAGGTGAATTAGCAATATGAAAGGAAATGTAGGATGGTGAATAGGAAGTGGGTAAAGAAGATGAGGAGGACATGTGAGATATGTATAGTGAGGAGAAAGGTTAGTTGACAGTTTTAGGGATAAGAAAAAGTAACTGACAGTATCAATACCAAACAAACACTAGCAACTGGTATTATGCATATTTTATGAAAGGAAATACTCATGGGTTTTTACCACCTCCAGCATGCATGTGAGGTGAGGTCACTGGTGCTGCTGGCACAATGGAGGAGAGCACTAGAGGCTCCTGGGACACACCTGAACACCACTTGATATCTTTCTGAAAGCCTGTATACGGAAATTTGTCGAAATAAGGTATAATTACATCTCAGACAAAACATCATAGGTGAGACTAACATCATGCAAAATGTTATCATTATAACTCTCAATACCATCCATTTGCTGTGGTTGTAGGGGTGATGGGATGGGAGGCTGTGGGTGTGGGGCTGATGAGGTGGGAAGCTGTGGCTGTACTGATGTGGTGGGAGGCTGTGGCTGGTAACGGGGATTAGGCAGCACTCTAACATCGGTGTCAAAACAATCTGTCAAAAGTAGATATCAGTAATAATCCTGTACATAATTAAAACATTGGTACTGTACCTACCAATGCTAAGGCCATGTAATTAAGAGAGAGAGAGAAACAAACAACTTAGTCCAATACACTGTTAAGAGCTGGAAGCCATTAATAAGAATAAATACACACTTAATATAGATTGGTTGATGATAACAATAATGCATAGTCTGTACAAAATACGGTGTGCCATATTTCCGGCTGTATTGGTAGAGCTGCCCTCCCCTGCTGCCACATCTAGCCCAATCTCCGCTGATGCCAATGGCGCTACAGAGAGATATGATCAACATAAATGTTTGAGAAGGTAACTACGTGCTTACAATTATAAGAAAAGAAAAAAAAAAATATATTTATGTCTGTTAATATGTCAAATGTTGTCTGTATCAAAAGCCTAAACTGGTATGTAATATATATGAGCTAAAATAGTGCTTGTTACTCTATCTATATTTACAATCTTTTCAGTGTATACACTATTTACCGAGGTAACCTTGAGTTGCCTTCACACCACCTCCATCTGTGGTAAATATTGGGGTACAATTACAGCTAAACACATACTTGTGGATAGTTTCCCTGCCGGCAGTGGATGTCCGCGGACGTAGCGCGGACCTCTATTCACCGTCCATTTGCCATCCGCAAGTGTTCCGCTCTGTCCATCTATAGTCCTATGGTCGTCCGGGCTCGTCCATGACGCGTAAAATAAATATAAAACAAGATTTTATTGGATTCAGATATTTATTACGGTAAACTACGCATGATTTTGATGTTGAACATCTTACAGAAGAAATTTACGGTAATTCGGATGTGACGGACTTGCAGCGGGCGCAAGCGCGGATGTCTATCCTTCATCTATTTGCCATCCGCAAGTGTCCGCTCTGTCCGTCTATAGTCCTATGGTCGTCCAGGCTCGTCCATGACGCGAAAAATAAATATAAAACACGATGTTATTAGATTAAGATATTTAATACGGTAAACTACGCATGATTTTTATGTTGAACATCTTACAGAAGAATTTACGATAATTCGGATGTGACGGCCTTGTAGCGGACGCAAGCGCGGATGTCTATCCAGCATCTATTTGCCATCCGCAAGTGACCGCTCTGTCCGTCTATAGTCTTATGGTCGTCCGGGCTCGTCCGTGATGCGTAACATAAATATAAAACACGATGATATTGGATTAAAATTTACCCTGCCGGCAAAGAGACGTCAGACGGACAGCCCTCTTACGAACGTGACGTTTTCATGTACGGGCATGATCTCGCAAATGCAGACGGGACGGACTGGACGTTTTTACGTCCGCATTGTCCATCTCTCGTCCGTAATATCCGCCGTCGCCGGGGCCATCCAACGTCCGCCTAGTCCACTCGGCGTTACTATCACGTCCGCATTGTCCATCTCTCGTCCGTAATATCCGCCGTCGCCGGGCCATCCAACGTCCGCCTAGTCCACATGCCGTTACTATCACGTCCGCATTGTCCATCTCTCGTCCGTAATATCCGCCGTCGACCGAGTACGTCCAGAGTCCGCCTACCCAGCAAACAAATCAACGTTTATATTTTTATTAACGTTTTTGTGACGGGATTATATAGTTTATATTTAAGACAAGGTTTCTTGAATGAAGATACTTAATTTCAATCAAATAACACATTTCAGGCAGGGCCCAAGGTTATTGTGTACGTAATCATTGTAATGATACAAGATTTTAGTTAGTTGGGCAATTACAATTGGGCCCAATTGAAGCAATTACTCTCTCTCTCTCTCTCTCTCTCTCTCTCTCTCTCTCTCTCTCTCTCTCCTTCCTCTCCTTCCTCTCTCTCTCTTCTCTCTCTCGCTCTCCTCTCTCTCTCTCTCTCTCTCTCTCTCTCTCTCTCTCTCTCTCTTTCTCTCTCTCCCCTCTCTCTCGTCTCTCTCTCTCTCTCTCTCTTTCTCTCATCTCTCTCTCTCTCTCTCTCTCTCTCTCTCTCTCTCTCTCTCTCTCTCCCCTCTCTCATTCCTCTCTCTCTCTCTCTCTCTCTCTCTCTCTCTCTCTCTCTCTCCTCTCTCTCTCTCTCTCTCCTCTCTTTCTCTTTCTCTCTCTTTCTTTTTCTTCTCTATCTCTTTCACACACAACACAACTACCTACCACCTTTTATTACTGTGTGCATTTTTTTTACGAGAGGCAGAAATTCGCGTTGATTAATTCCTCCCCTTTATGAAACATTTTGTATTTATCATTTTTCCTGCCTTATTCATTCCTGCGGGTCTTCATTGGTCATGCATGAGATGGGCGGGTGTTGTGAGTGAATGATGAATGCAATATCTGGGGAGCTGGGCACGTGTGGTGAAAGGCGGTGAAGTGTGGTGGTGAAGTGTGTGTAGAGTGTGGTAGTGCAGTGTGGTGAAGGGTGGTGTTGAAGTGTGTGGTGAAGTGTGGTGACATTCATTCATAGGAATATACATGTCAATATTTCCACTTTTTGTACCACTACTACGTATTACTACTAATACAACTGTTATAACTACTGCAACTACTATATATGCTGCTACTACTATTACTGCTACTATTACTACTACTATTACTACTACTACTACAACTATTTCTACTACTACTACTATTACAACTACTACTACTATTATTACGACTACTACTACTATTATTGCCACTACTACTATTATTACCACTACTACTACTAATACTAATAATAATAATAATAATATTATTATTACTGCTTCTACTACTACTACTACTACTACTTATACTACTACTATTACTACATACTTACTACTACTATTACTACGTACTTACAACTACTATTACTACGTACTTACTACTACTACTACTATTACTACGTACTTATTACTACTACAACTACTACCATATCTGCTGCTATTACTACTCCTTTTTTTTTTTTTTTTTTTTTTTTTTTTTTTTTTTTATATGGGCCTCCAGCAAGGGAGGTCCACGGGCTAGCTTGAGCCCGTCAGAGAGAGCTTAGAAAAGAGTGTTCGTGCTGCTGGCGTGCGGTACAAGGCTGGCTTGTCCATCCTGACGAGGAGTGCGGGGGACTCAACAGGATTCACTCCCGTGTGAGGGGGGCGCAACAGGCTGCTACGCGTCGGGGATGAGGGGGAAGAGTGGGGCATAGCTGCCCGGCCCGCTGCTATGGGGGTCGGGTCTCCTGAAGGGTGTTCGGGGCTCGTGGTGTTGGTCGCCACCTCGAGCTCGCCGGACCCCGAAGACCTGATGTCGATGAAACACATCAGAAAAGTTGCTCAAACATTATCTGCTTCTTCTTGTTATTAAAACTCGCGTGCTACTAAACTACTGTTTATGTTCAGTTTACATTTCTAAGGGAGAGGAAAGTAAAGCCCTCCAAATGTTTTATTCCTGCCTACGGGCCTGCTGTTAATATAGTCTCTGCTGGAACGTTTTCTATAAAATTCATATTTGAAAGAATGTAAATTTTATGGGGATACTA
Source organism: Chionoecetes opilio (assembly GCA_016584305.1). Classification (NCBI taxonomy): domain Eukaryota; kingdom Metazoa; phylum Arthropoda; class Malacostraca; order Decapoda; family Majidae; genus Chionoecetes; species Chionoecetes opilio. The sequence goes on from JACEEZ010020299.1 coordinate 312,931, forward strand.
TTATTAATTTTAGTAAATCAAATTATTAATTTGTTTTGTTGATCATATATTTCAAATGTAATACTTTTAAACCTTTAAACAATAAACTTATGATTATTCAAAAATTATAATCAATTAAAACATCACATATATCACATTGTAAGACATCTGCTACTCAAGATGTCTACACCCCTGCAAGATTCAAATATATATGAAAGGATATACATTTTTTCATTGTATTATCTTTCATGAACTCTTAACAGGTATGGAACCATCTACTTGCAAGACAATGTAACATTCACACTGAAGATGACTGGGAAAAAAAATTATTGCTTTGTGCAGGGTAATAAACGTCATTGTATTCGCCGAACTAACTAAAATATGTATGACTAAAAATTTACAATGATTATATACACAATAAATATCTTGGGCCCTGCCTGAAATGTGTTATTTGATTTAAAATATATATCCCTGCCTGAGATGTGTTATTTGATTTAAATTATATCTCCATTTAAGCAACTTTGTCTTGAATATAACCTTTATAATCCCGTCACAAAAACGTAAAAAAATTTACGTGGATTTGTTTGCTGGGTAGGCGGAAAGCTGGACGCACTCGGTCGGGGGCGATATTATTTGGGCGAGAGATGGACAATGCGGACGTGATAGTAACGGCGACTGGACTAGTGGACGTTGGATGCGACGGCGGATATTACGGACATAGATGGACAATGCAACGTATAGTAACGTCGAGTGTGGACTAGGCGGACGTTGGATGGCTCCGGCGACGGCGGATATTACGGACGAGAGATGGACACAGCAAACTCGATGTTTTTACGTCCGCATTGTCCATCTCTCGTCCTAATATCCGCCTCGCCGGAGCCATCCAACGTCCGCCTAGTACACTCGCCGTTACAATCACGTCCGCACAGTCCATCCTCGTCGTAATATCCGTGATTTGTAACGGAAGAGTGGGACTAGGCTGACGTTGGAGGCTCTTGACGGGGGATATTTGATATTACGCAATATGCCCCAAACGGCGTAAAAACGTCCAGTCCGGTCCGTCCGCATTTGCGAAATCAGGTCCGCATATGAGGACGTCACGGACGTAAGAGGGCTGTCCGTCAGACGTCCGTTTGCCGGCAGGGTTCATGATTATATAACGACCTGTTTCAGCTGGCTTCGTTTACAATACTTATAATTCAACACAGACAGATAAAACACAGTGTGTTCATTTCTTGTGCAAGTACAATAATGTGTAATATGCATTACTTGACGTTCCCTTACCTGGATGAATTGCAACCGCATTATTCAGCAGTTTTCCTGTGCTGCTGATGTACTTGGGTTCAACATGTTCCTCTCAGATAGACTGGGTGTTCTCCATATATGGTATCTTCATGGTCTTGAGACATTGCAATTGTCTGTAACATGTATTTAATCACAACACCAAAGAGGTTTTGTCATGTACGAAACAACTTTCTACTGAGCTGAGTGTACGAAATGACTATGGTTTCGTATACGAAACAACTTTTTTGGTGCACGAATCTGGTGTACGAAACAACTTTTGTACGTACTGACTGCAAAACTGACCCCACTCGACAATCTAACCTAACTTAACCAAATGTAACCACACCACCTAGCTGGGGGGCTCCGCTCCCCTTCACCCCCGATAATCTAACTTAACTTCCTAAGAGGGGGGGCTCCGTCCCCATCGACCCCCCGGTAACATAGCAGTACTTTACCTTAGACTTAGCAGGGTAGCTCGACACTCTCTTGTCGGGGGATCCCATTCCCCCAGGTCCCCAAGCTTGTTTTGGGGGAGGTGGGGAGTATGGGATAACTAGAATAATATCGAATATTTACCCGACATACTTGTCATCTCTGTATTCTCGTCCATTACAAGCAAGTGTGGCTGAAGGGGTAACACGCGTGCACGGCAACAGGCTTATCTAGTTTCTTTTATTTTCGCCAGCACGGTGGCTTGCTTGACTACCTTGAACCCCTTAGAGTTAGAGACATGCCCAGTGATAGCTTAGGAGGCAAGGGAGGGAGCGTTCATAAAGGGTAGCTCTTTTCAGCAGATTCTGAACATGCCGGTTATGGTTGTTTTAAAGGATATTTGGTCACTCTGGATTTTCTCTTAATTGAATCAAATATCCATGCAAACGAGACTTACATACCTTCTGGCATCTATGGGGAACAAATGCAGCCTCGCTCCAGGGTGTGTATGTCTCTTCTTGCCACACACACAGCAGCAATAGCGAGAGGCGACGGGCGGCATTCTTGCGTCTGGGGTGTCAGTAGCCATGTGAGGCCGTAAAGGTATTTTGTTTACATTCCTGAAGAGGCGACGGTGACGCCATCTAAGGGCCAGCAAGTGCATAACGCCGGGATTCCCTGCTCTCATAGGACACCACCTTCCTCGTTCTCTAGCTTCCTTGGGTGTCGCTATAAAAATCCAGCCTGTGAGCTGAGATCAACCGGCGAGATCGACCAACATCAAGACTCCATAAGCCTACAGGCGCTATAGGCTACAACGTAAACAAACAAAATGGAAGTTTCTGGGAATATTTCCTCAGCTTGGCGGGCTTTGGTGGGATGCCAGCCGGAGATCAGTCATTATGGTATGACAAAGGAAACAGAGTACATCGCTTTGTCCTTCTGCTCACAGCGTTTTACCAGGCTGTGGTAATGGGTGGTATAAACAAACATGACCAGCAGCGACTGAAGAACATGCAGGAAGCAAAAATAAAGACGAAACAAACATAAAAGAGTGGCAACGACCTGTGTCACCTAGCCACACCGCTCACCAGCCCACACATCAACCTCCAAAATAAACAAGCAACAACACCTGGAAAGTCGAGACAGAAAGCGAGAGGTGCTGCGTAAGATAAGAACGAGACAGAGGAAGGCGGTGGAGAGCGGTGACTATGCTGCTGGGGTATTTTAAATTTTAAATGACCGCACTTATGCGCGGCCATTTTAAAAACCCTCTTTTCTCAAAGCTTGTTTTTGATACTTTAAGGTAGCGTTTCTCCCATATCTTATGTGATAGCTTGATGGTTTTTGTTTTGTTTTCAAATGGATTTCTTGTTCTTTTTCTGTATTTAGCCAAATAAAAATATTGTGTATTGATAATTTATCATAGTTTTTTTCCTCCAAAGTAACAACTTTTGGAGTACATGCTTAGTAAAAAATGCATATATATTTTCAGAGGAGGGCCTACAAGAAATTGAGAAAATATAAATTGTTGCACAAAGGTTATTATTTCACTATAAAACAAAAGAAAACACTATGTTAAGCTCCCTACAACAAAACGTTCATTTGAATTTATAAAAGATGCTGGGGTATTTATTTCTGCAAAAATACAAAAAATCAAGGGATTAGTGTAATATCTCTACAAATTACACTTCATTTGCAAGGGTTACTGCACATACTTTTACTTAAGCCATTGCATGAATTTTTATGTCACACATATGTGTAAATGAAAAATGCTTAATTAGTTGTTTGTCTCATTGCATCCTCCTTATCCATTCCGGAATTTGCTCTCTTTAGTATTTATCCTTATATGTGCTTACTTCGCATTTTATTTTTTTACACACTTTTCCTCAAATATCTCTTTACTTCTCTTAATCTTCTCATTTCAGCCCTCAATCCCTTTCTAAATTTCACATATATGCCCGATTTCACTTTCTTCTACTCTTCCTAGTTTCTTTCCAGCTTAATCTTCATTTCCTGCTTCATCGTCTTTGAAGGTGAATCTCTTCCACTTATTATCTTCACCATTTGTTCTTCATCCTCTTCTTCAATCTCTACTCACATCTCAATCTCTTCTTATTTCCCTCTTGCACAATAAATCCTCCCTTCTCTCCCTCCTTCTTAGCCTCCCGATAAAGACTTTGATTCACTGAATTTTTTTCTATTGTGATTTTTTTTTTTTCGTTCATTGTTTCTTTATACGGCGATTTCCATTCATGACGTTTCTTTACCTGCACGACATAAGTAAAACTACATGTTTCTCTTGCTCTTCCTTCCAATCGCATTTTTGTTAATATTATTCTCTTGAAACCTCTTTCCTACCAACCACTTTCTCCGCCTCTTATCCTCCTTTATTTATCCTCCTCTTCTCATCTTTCCTCACCAGGCTGCCACCGCTTCTCCCCTACGTTCGGAGTAAGTAAATACCCGGATCTAAAGCAGTGAACGAATTCGGCGAAGCAAATTATGTGGTGCCGCGTCGATTGAGAAGGATTCTCTCTGGCGACTTGTTAGCTCCCTTCTCTTTTTTTCTACCTATTTGTCTTCTTGATCTCCTTATAATTAAGTTTTTTCTTTATTATGCTTCATCCTCTTTACAACCTTTCCCCTTGTTTTCATTATTTATATTCCATCGTATTCAATGTTTTTCTGTTCTTTTCATAGTATTCCTCACCTTTTTTGTATCTTCCATTTTATATGGTTTCTTTATATCCTTATTTGTATTTTCTTCTTGCTATGTGCTACTTTATCAAATTAATTACCTTTCACTTAGGTATCGTATTAATTTTGTTAATATTTCTCGTATATACGTAGTTACATTCATTATATTAGATTTGGCAGCCTCGCTAGATAAAACATATTTCAGTTTAATGTACTCCCCAGTTTTTCCTTCACGTTCGACCTAAGCCTTTGCATGAGCTAAAAAAGCTGAGTAATATCCTGATTGGAGTACAAAGTGTACTCATAAAAAACAGATGGACGAGTGTTAATCCATCTTAGCTCGATCATCTGGACATTAACGATCTTCACCAGTTAACTTTCAATGTCGATTCCCTAAAACGCGAAAGGACATAACGACTGATTTTGACACTGACAGAAAGATTATTGTCACGCCGTGCTTGAAAAAAAAGGTAATCTGGTAACTCGGAAATTTGACCCGTTTTGAATATGTTTTTCGCTTAACGTTCATGCAATTTCAACTTTATAGTATACTAGCCGCAAAGCCGCCCTCCGGGCGGACTTTTTGGCTAGCTCCTGCGGAGGGCTATTGGTGGTGGGCCTTCGGCCCACCACCTGTGTTTGGTGGGCCTTCGGCCCACCAAACACGGACTCTCCAGGTAGCCCCTTCTAACTTTCCTGAAATCATGGATGTAGAAATGTATGTATTCCCCCCACCCATTCACTCACCCATTACCCATCACCCCCCACCCATTCACTCACCCATTACCCATCACCCCCCACCCATTCACTCACCCATTACCCATCACCACACACCCATTCACTCACCCATTACCCATCACCCCCCACCTATTCCCTCACCCATCACCCCCAACTCATCACCCCCCACCCATTCACTCACCCATCACCCACACCCATTACCATCACCCAGCATTCACTCACCCTTACCGTCCATATCCTCACCTTACCCATCACCCTACACCCTACATACTTTCCTCAATTCTCGCAACCCACTTTTTTTTCACAATTATCGCTAATAGGCTGCTAAAAAAAAAAAAAAAAAAAGTGATCCGATCATCTCATAATTGGGCTTAAAAACCTTCCCCTGGTCAACCCGGTTCCAAAAATGTGCCATTTGAGGTGATTGCGCCACGGGGGCGGACCTATACCAGACACACACACAACACACACACACACACACACCACACACCACACACACACACACACACACACACAGACAGACAGACAGACAGACACACTTTCGCTTATATTTACCATTACCCATCACCCCCCACCTATTCCCTCACCCATCACCCATCACCCCCAACCCATCACCCCCACCCATTCACTCACCCATCACCCCACACCCATTACCCATCACCCACCCATTCACTCACCATTACCCATCACCCTACATCAAGGTTTCCTCAATTCTCGCAACCCACTTTTTTTTCACGATTATCGCTAATAGGCTGCTAAAAAGAAAAAAAAAGTGATCGGATCATCTCATAATTGGGCTTAAAACCTTCCCTGGTCAACCCGGTTCCAAAAATGTGCCATATGAGGTGATTGCGCCACGGGGGCGGAACCTATACCAGACACACACACACATACACACACACACAGACAGACAGACAGACAGACAGACACACTTTCGCTTATATTTACCATTACCCATTACTCCCTACCTATTCCCTCACCCATCACCCATCACCCCCAACCCATCACCCCCCACCCATTCATCACCCATCACCCCACACCCATTACCCATCACCCCACCCATTCACTCACCCATTACCCATCACCCTACATCAAGGTTTCCTCAATTCTCGCAACCCACTTTTTTTTCACAATTATCGCTAATAGGCTGCTAAAAAAAAAAAGAAAAAAAAAAGTGATCGAATCATCTCATAAGTGGGCTTATGACCTTCCCCTGGTCAACCCGGTTCCAAAAATGTGCCATATGAGGTGATTGCGCCACGGGGAGCGGAACCTATACCACACACACACACACACAGACAGACAGACAGACAGACAGACAGACAGACAGACAGACAGACAGACACACTTTCGCTTATATTATTATAGATTAAATTATTTAAATGCGCATTATTCCTAAAATGTAATTCCTTTTACCATGCATTAGCTTCAACTGATTTCAATGTTTTATAAATAGTATACCATTATACTGAATGATAATAATAAGAATGATAATGATATTATTAATAATTGTAATAACAATAATAATGATATTATTAATAATTGTAATAACAATAATAATGATAATATGAAATTAAAACAATATCAACAGTAATACGAAAATAGTGAGAACACTAATAATGACGACAATGACTAAAGTACATAGCTTAAAACCCTTTCCGTGCAATTTCCCAAACCCTATTAATACAGTTGTAATAGACACGCGTAAAACCAACGCGGTCTGAGACCACATACCATCGCCAAGGCTGTATGAATGAAATAAAATGCAATATATAAAAAAACATTAACAATTTGTATTATTGATATCCTTAAAACTTCAACAGTTAATTCATCAGTTAATTTTTTTCATGATTTTGTGTATTATATAAGTAATGCCCAGGAAGGTATGTACCGATGAGAAGTATGGAGGAAAAAGTCTGCGCTGCTGCTTTTCAACATTTCACTAACTATGTAAATGTTTACGCCTTATTATTCATATTCATATATCGTTAATACTACGTATTATTGTCATTATTATTATTATTACAGTTATTATTGAAATCATTATTAGTTTCACAATTAAAACTATTATTGTTATTATTATGACCATTACCATGAATATTACTATCATTATAGTAACATTCATATAGTAACAGTAATAGGCAACAAGGGTTACAATTGATGATTCTAAATCTGAATAGGGACAGGTGACAAGTGGAGTTCCACAAGGGTCTGTTTTGGGTCCATTACTATTTTTGTATTTACATCAACGACTTGGATAGTGGGATTAACAGTGATATCAGCAAGTTTGCTGATGATACTAAGGTAGGTAGGATTATTGGATCACAGTCTGATGTAAACATATTGCAAGGAAACCTAGATAAACTTAATAAGTGGGCAGTCAGATGGCAGATGGAGTTTAATATTGATAAGTGCAGCGTTATGAATGCTGGTAGAAAGAACCCTGGAAATAGATACACCATACGCAATGTATTGCTGAACATATCAGAAGGTGAAAAAGATCTTGGTGTGAGGGTGGGCCCAAACCTCCGACCTAGGAAACAATGTATTGAAGTTAGAAATAGAGCTAATAGAGTGTTAGGATTCAGAACACCAGAAGTGTTAAAAGTAGAAGTGCGGAAGTTATTCTAAAGCTTTATCTGGCTCTAGTCAGACCTCACCTAGACTATGAGCTTCAGTTTTGGTCTCCATGTTACAGGATGGATATAGCCTTGTTAGAATGAGTGCAGAGAAGGAAGACCTAAATGATATAAGGAATGCGTAACTTTATTATGAGTAGAGATTGAAGTTATTAAAGTTACACTCACTCGAGAGACGCAGAGTAAGGAGCGATCTGATATAATTGCTTAAGTGGATAAGAGGACTTAATAAAGTATAGATAGGAAAAGTTCTAACGGCTTTTAACCAGGGTAGAACAAAAAGTAATGGATTCAAGCTGGAAAGCCGTAGATTTAGAAAGAAAATAGGGAAAAACAGGATCACAAATAGGGTGGTGAATGGTTGGAATGGACTCAGTAGACAGGTAGTTAGTGCGTAGTCATTGGGGAACTTTAAAGAGGGGCTGGACAGGTTCATGGATGGGGAGGAAAGGTGGATGTAGGTAGTGTTACGTGACAGAAATTACCACGTGTAGGCCTCACGGCCTCTTGTAGCTTTCTTATTGTTTTATGTTCTTATGTTCTTTTTATCATTATTATTTTTAGTATTATCGTTATCATTATTGTGATTATAACCATTAATGTTATTGCTATAACTATTATTATCACTTACTGTGATAACCTCGCATAACCTCTTTGGCAGATGTAAATATTTCGTAGCATAATAATGATACAAAATTTGTTCAAATGAAAGGATGGTGACCCCTTTATCATTTAATTTGTTATCGAACTCGGTGAACAAACACTATAGAATCGAGAGGCGGCGAAAAATCAGTGTTTATTTACACCCGTGGATCCTCTCTACGGAGATTCCAGTATCACGTTCCCCGTTTGATCGGGTTTCAACGTAATTGCATTGTGTTGGCGTGCTGAACTGGTTGTTTAGGCGAGGTAACGTGTGTTAGAATAAAGTAATGTAGTAGATGTATTATGTGGTATATTGAAATATTGTATAGTTCAGGTATAGTGTGCGGTGGTCTTAAATGGTTTTATCCAAGTAGTGTGTTTACAATCAATGTATATAATTAATTATGCAGCAATGATATGACTTATGTTGTTATTTCTTTTCGCCCTTTGCCACGTCATATTTTTCTTAGATAATTATATTCATGTATGATTAGTGATTTCTTGTTTACATTGACAAGATAAATAAGATGGTGATTTACATATATATATATACTTGTTTTGAATGATGATTATTTACTGGGTTATCTCTCCAACTACCAAAGGATAACTATCACGTTCACAACTACCACAACCATAACCAACATTGTTAAAAATTAATGACGGAAACACTAAAATAACATACACTAAATTAACGCAAAAGTTCATCCACAAAACATGGAAATAAAGCTAATTGCATAGAATACATTAAGGCCGTCTTACTTATTCATTATAAAGCAGAGTAGATATGTTTGAAAAAAGTTACATATACAAAACTCTCTCTCTCTCTCTCTCTCTCTCTCTTTCTCTCTTCTTTTCCTCTCTCTCTCTCTCTCTCTCTCCTCTCTTTTCTCTCTCTCTCTCTCCTCTCTCCTCTTTCTCTCTCTCTCTCTCTCTCTCTCTCTCTCTCTCTCATCTCTCTCTCTCCTCTCTCTCTCTCTCTCTCCTCTCTCTCTCTCTCTCTCTCTCTCTCTCTCTCTCTCTCCTCCTCTCTCTCTCCCCTCTCTCTCTCTCTCTCTCTCTCTCTCTCCTCTCTCTCCTCTCTCTCTCTCTCTCTCTCTCTCTTTTCTCTCCTCTCTCTCTCTCTCTCTCTCTCTCCCCCTCCTCTCTCTCTCTCTCTCTCTCTCTCTCTCTCTCTCTCTCTCTCTCTCTCTCCCCTCTCTCTCTCTCTCTCTCTCTCTCTCTCTCTCTCTCTCTCTCTCTCTCTCTCTCTCTCTCTCTCTCTCTCTCAGCCGAATTCATTCTTTGGTACTAAATAGATTGGTGAATTTTTCACATAGGCTTGTAAAATGTTTACTCCACGAATGGGGGCAAGGTCTAGAGTGCATATAGGCTTGTAAAATGTTTACTCCACGAATGAGGGCAAGGTCTAGAATGCATATTGGCTTGTAAAATGTTTACTCCATGAATGGGGGCAAGGTCTAGAGTGCATATAGGCTTGTAAAATGTTTACTCCACGAATGGTGGCAAGGTCTAGAGTGCATATTGGCTTGTAAAATGCTTACTTTGCGAATGGGGGCAAGGTCTAGAGTGCATATAAGCTTGTAAAATGTTTACTTCACGAATGGGGGCAAGGGCTAGAGTGCATATAGGCTTGTAAAATGTTTACTCCACGAACGTGGCAAGGTCTAAATTGCATATAGGCTTGTAAAATGTTTACTCCACGAATGGGGGCAAGGTCAAGAGTGCATATTGGCTTGTAAAATGTTTATTCTACGAATGGGGGCAAAGTCTAGAGTGCATATAGGCTTTAAAAATGTTTACTCCACGAATGTGGGCAAGGTCTAGAGTGCATATAGGCTTGTAAAATGTTTACTCCATGAATGGGGCAAGGTCTAGAGTGCATATTGGCTTGTAAATGTCACTTTGTTGTTTTTGTTTATAAGTAATCTTAAGTAGTCTTTAGTAATCTTAAGTAATCTTATGTAATCTTATGTAGTAGTCTACTTCCCCTAGGGAGAGCGTCCACACAACAAAAACAAAACAAAATTAAACACATAAATCGAGGCAAGGTATCCAAGGCCCAGACATTCAGGAGAGGAGACCATACCAACATCTCATTTAGCAAAATCAGGTAATATTTTCAATACAATAGAAATATATGCAGTATATTTCGCTACAATAAATTTGAGTTTTCAGGCCCTGTCACCTACAATGAAGATTACACTGGAATTTGGATCTGACCTAAAAGAAGTTTTAAATGTGCTTGGGCAAGACTGAATCAAGCCAACAAGAAGTCACACTATTCTTGCTGATAATTCTAAACAAAGCAAACAAAGAAGAGCAGATTTATGCTGGAGAGTGGTAAATTTCTCTGATTAAATAAATACCATTTATGGTTTTAAAGCAACAAATTACAATTTATCCCTTTCCTTTGGTCTCGCCCCGTCGGTCATTCAAGTAAGACGTGCGACTGCGTGCTCCTGATACGGGTAAAGTCAGGTCAGGGGTGTTCGGTGCTGGGAGGGTGTGCCTGGGGCTCCCTCCCTTTGCTGTGTTTCGTGTGTCGTGGCGGAAATTGACTTCCTAGACTTAACTTGCAATATGGCACCTGTGCTGCAGCCTCGCGGTACGGCGCCCGTGCTGCGGCCTGCTGCCGAGGCGTCCTGCGAGATTGTCTCGGGCGCCACGCCCAAGCAGGTCGTCTTACGGGCGCCCTGTGGGGAAGAGCTCATAGCTCGGGCACTCCCAAGCGACGCAACCGTTGGCCTGGAGGCGGGTGATGGGGCTGAGCTGCGCCAAGGCGACGGAGACGCCGACAGTGCTGTTGACGCCCCTCAGGATCAGGGTAGTGGTGATGGAGATGAGCTGCGCCAAGGCGAAGGAGACGCCGACAGTGCTGTTGACGCCCCTCAGGACCAGGGTGGTAATTGGTCCACCGTGGACCGCCAGGGGGCAAGACGTCAGCCAGCACCTGACACAGGCAGCAAGCGGCCGAGGTTCAATCTCGGTTGTGGTC
>JACEEZ010020299.1:331842-344342 GCA_016584305.1 Chionoecetes opilio
CAGTGAGTTGTCTGGGAAGAGTAGCGGACTGCCCCCGGCCCGCCCCAAAACCCCAATGTGATGGGGTGATCCCCAATCCCTTTTAAAATTTAAAATAACCCCTTTACCCGGGTTTAAAGAGGGACTTGCTTTTGAAGCACCCCCCGAGATGCCCTAAAAAAAAATGCTTATAAAAAAAATGCCCAATATGTACATAACAAAAGGGAAAATTTTAAACCCTAAAAAAAAACACAATAAGAATACAAGATAATTTTCACCACCGGGGGGTTTTAAAGTAATAATAATTGTGAGTTGACTTGAGTAGAGTCCCCGGTGCTAATTTTGGGAGGGTTTGGGACTTACTTAAAGGCAAAAGGGAATGGTTTTTACGCTATTTCCCCCCGAGGGGGAGAAAGTAACGCTTCACCCTATATACAGATGACTGACTAACAAAAGAAAAACGGGGTTTTCAAAAATGCCCTCGTATTTTTCCTGGGGCTGCTTCATTTCAGCTTTGATCGAAAAAAAACCCGGGCGAGATCCCAGTAGTTGGGGCCTTCCTTGGGTGTTGATTGGGGGAAGGGTATTTTAGGGGTACTCCGGGCAGTGTGTGTGTGGGGTTGTGTGTGTGTGTGTGTGTGTGGGGTGTGTGTGTGTGTGTGTGTGTGTGGTGTGTGTGGTGTTTTTCACCCGGAGAGGAAAAGGGCGAGGCTTAGGTTTACCTCCCCCCAAAAAGAAGCCGCCACTGGGGAAAAAGGGGGGTCGTAGGATTTGAACTGGTCAAGGTGGGGCCTCTAGGGCAAGAGAGAGCGTCGAAATGATGTTTGGGTCCCCTTGATGGGGGATGATGGTAGGTTTTTGGGGTTGGAGAAGAGAGACCATCGGAAAGGGCGTTGATTGGAAAACTTGCGGGCGTTTTAGGAAGGACAGGGGTTTTGGTTTTGGTTTTTAGATTTTTAAAAAGGATTTTGATTTGGGCCCTGGAGTTTAACACGGGACCATTTTTGAAACCGTGAGGACGATTGCCGGAGTTTTTTCTCGGGTGCGTACCGTTTTGGGGTTTATTGAATTTTGCGGGATTTGGTATCCCCAAAATGGTGAAAAATTTCCCCTTCACCTTTTGGTAAGGTTACAGCCCCCTAGGCGGTGTCGCTGGCATCTGTTTGCGGGGGAAAAAGGGTTTTTGGCGAATTGGGGAAAGGGGATGAGCACGGGCCCTTTTTTGGGCGGGAAAAGTTTTTAATTTGGGTTTTAAAGGCGGTTTGGCAGACCTCGTTTTTTTGTAGGTCCACCCCCAATAGTGAGCCGGGGAAGGGACGGTAGCGGCCCCCGAATTTTGGGAAACTAGAATCTCCGGTATAACCTGCCAAAACCAAAAGCGCCGTAGGCCTTCCAGTAGTAGGGGCAGGGACTCCAAAGGGGCGTAAAATTTGGCCATTTTGGGTCGACTTGGCCTTGTCCCCACCTCGTGCCCCAAGGTATGTCACCGTGGCCGGCTGAAGGTGGTTTTGGCCACCCTTGGGGGCCCTTTTGGCTCCCTCCCGCCTGGTCAACATTTCCCCGGGAGTTTTAGAAGGTGCGGGCTCCCAATGCTCATGTCGATGAGATCATCTATTTTTTGGTAGAGGTCAGGCGCCCGGGAAAAGTCACAGCTTTTACTCTGCGGTTTCCGTCAGAGGGCCCCCCTTTCAATCCCTCCGGGGGACAAAAGAAGACATGGGACGCCCCGGGGACTGGCGGATAGCCAGCCCCCTCTGGGGAGAAAATCCCCCTTTTTCCCTCATTGGTCACTTTTCCGAGGATTTTAGCCCGGTGGGGTGGTTAAACAAAGAGGAGGGGGTTTCCTGGGAAAAAGTTTGAAAACGGGGGAGGTCATTTTAAAATTTAATTTAGGATAAATCCCCAAAGGGAAAATTTTAGGGGTTTAGCATAATGGTGGTTATGTCTCCCCTGTGAGAGGAAAAAGGGGTTGTGTTGGGTTTAATCTCTGAGAAACCAAATTAAGGGGTTGATTTTTTTTTACAATCTTTTCCTTTTCCCAAGGGGGGGTATTTTCGGTACAGAAATGGTGAAAACTGGCCTTGTTTTAAACCCGGGTATTTTTTTGGGTATCAGGTGCAAAGGTTTTGGTCTACTTTTTGATTTTTCAGTAGATTAATGTGAATTAGCGATGTTTTAGGGCCCGGTCGGGGGGTTTTTTATGATATTTTATTGCACCCCTTTTTAAATGATGTTATAAGGACCAGGTATTTAGCTTGAAAGGTAAACCCCAAAGGAAGGGAATGAAAGCAAGGACTTGGTCACCTTAAAATGTTCTTACTTTAGCTACACTATCAAAGTTTTTTTTTCCTTTCCCCCCTTGAGTTTGTTTGAGTTTTCTTGAGCAAATGAGCGGAAATTGGTCAAATTTTTCTTAAGTTTCTCAATGTAATTTGGGATAGTGACAAATTTACTGGGAGTGTTTTTTTTAGCAATCGTTTTGATTTCCTTTAAATGGCCCCCCTAACCTTACGGGACCAAAAAACAAATAGCTTTTAAAGGGGCAACAACAAAGGGGCTCCGGGTTGGGGGTTTTCCCGTATTGGCCCAAAAAGGGCGCAAGGGAAAAGGGTTCGTCCCATTCTTGGTCCTTGTCATGACAAAACTTTTGGGGGAAGTCCTTTTAAAGGGGGTTGGTGAAAATCTCTCCAAAGCCACCTTTTGATTTAGGATGGTATTTCCGTAGGGTAGAGTCCCGTGTGATTTAGCTCTGCCCGAAAATGCTGCAAAGAGACCGGGGTGTGAAATTTTTGCCGCGGTCACTTTAATTTCCCTAGGTTTTTTGGGGGAAAAGGGAAATGAACCCTTTTAGTGAGTTTGACACAATTTTTTTGGGTTTTAAAAGTTTTTTTAATTGGGGAAAACCCCAGGGGTTTTGGTGGTTTTTAAAAATAATGTTTAGGGTTTTTTTTTTTGGTTTCCCCCCCTCCTTTGTTTTGGGCAATGGGGGCCCAAAGTTTCAATGAAAAGATCTTTTTAAAAAAGGGTTCCCCAGGCATTGGGGTGGTTGGAAATGGGTCTGGGAATATTTTGGGGGGGGTTTTCCCCTAATTTGGGAAGGTGACATGAATTTTTCATTGAAATTATGTCTTTTTTTTAAATTGGGGCCCGTTTAAAAAAAATTTAGATTTTGGGCACAAGTTTTTTTTAATTCCCCATGTGGGCCGGCTTGGTTTTCATGAGCGATCCGGAAAGATTGGCTCTCTCAAGTTGAATTTTGGGAAAAACAAATTTGGGGGGAAACCTTTGCCCAAGTGGGATCATCAAAAGTTTAGCAGTTTGAAAAGCCCTAAGAAAAATTTTTCCTGGGAAAAGAAAGAAGGGAATGATTTATCTGAAACTTTAGGAATGGGTTTTTGGCATGGTACCGAGACGGTACATCGTCCCCCGTTGAGCCCCAGAAAATATTGTTCAGAAAAATCCCCTTTCCCAAAACTTAGTTGGCGTTTTGGAAAAGTTTGGGAGTTTTTCAAGGGGTGAGGGGGTATTTTGGAGAAGTTGCTTCCGGGGCTGTGCCCCGGGTTTTTTCCCGGGACAGTTTTTGGGAAAAAAATTTTGGTGCTCCTTTTTTTCCCTTTTGGAAAACTGTGGGGGGTTTTTATGGTAATGGGAGGTTTTTAGGCAAGGGGTGGAATGAAATAACTCCCCCAGCCAGATCGTTAGCTAAAAAGGGAAGGGAGTAAAGGGGGAATGGGTTTAAAAACTTTTCCTCACTGACAGCAATGGTTACTAAAATTCCCCTTTAAAAAAGCGGACCCAAACAAGGTTCCAAACCCCCGCCCCGAGGTACGGGGAAAAAATTCCCCGGGGAAAATCCTTGGGGGTACACCTTCCCCCACCCCCTATAACCCTTTCCGGTTTTACTCCTGGGGAAATGCAGATTTTAAGAGGATTTATTGGGGGGGGGAAACGTTTCCCCCCCAAATCGGGGGAAAGGGGCCCTCAAGTCAAGTCGAGGGAGCCAAATACCCCCTTTTGACCCCGAAGGGGTTTTAAAAGGGTCAGTAAAAAAAAAAGGGGGGGGAAAAAAATTAAATTTTGTTCCCCGAAGCAAAATGGTTTAGAAAAAGTGCCCATTTTTTGCTACTTTACCTAGGGAAAGGGCAGTTTTTTTAAAGAGGTGGGCCCGTTTTTTTTACAGAAAATAGCAGAAAAAACCCTTGGGGTTGGAAACCCCTATCTTCCGACTTACCAAACCTTTTTTATAACTTGCAAAACCCGAACTTACCTGGACTGGGGGCCTTTTCTCCTCCCGAAAGGGTCCCGGGCGATGTACTAGGAAAAAAACCCCTTTGCTATTTTTTGGGAGCTTGGGGTAGTTTTGTCTCAACCCTTTTCTGTAATGTGCAACATGATTTTAAAATAGGGTATTTTACTTTTAAATTTTCCCTCCATTTCTACGAGATTTTTCCCCGATCGTCAAAGTGGGACTGATGGGAGACTTGAAACCCCGTTTTTTTAAGGCTCGGAAATTTTTTTCTCCTGGGCAAAATTCCCAAGGTAAGTTTGACCAGTATTTTTTTTCATGTTTTCGGAAGTTTTTGGGCCCGGTATCTTTTTTTGGGGGTGAAACCCCGGGAAAGGGGTTAAAATATAGCATCTTTAAATACATCCTAATCGGCATTATCCCCGCCCCAAAATGTTTTAAAAACAGATAAAGCCTTTCCCCTTAAATTTTTGGGTTGACAAGCCAGGTTTCCCGGGCCCCTTTAAAGGGACCCGAAAAGCGTTTCAGGGGGATTCGAAATCTCTTAAAAAAAAACTTTAGGAAACGTAATCAGAGAAACGAGGTTTCGAAGGCAAAAAAATTTTTTTCATTTTTTTAATTTTTTTGGGGGTTTTAGTTTGGGGTGAAACCCTTTTTTCTGCAGAATTTGGGACTTTTAAAAATGATGTTCTCCCTTTTACTTTTTTTTTCTTCCCCCTTTCCCCGCTCTTGTATTTGTAACTGGGATTCGCGGGGTTTGAGAACTTTTTTTTTCTCTTTTCCAAAGTTCTCTGTTTCATTTTTTTTTCTGCTCTTTTAAACGTCCAAAATTCATTTTTTTAAAAACTGCATTTTTTACTTTCTCCACTTTTAAAGGGGAAAATACTGGGGTCTGAAAAACCTCTGAAAGTGGGGTTTCTGACTGAGGGGCCCTTTTTTTGGTTTTTCACCTAGATGAGTTAATTGAGTGTCATTAAGTGTTCCCTTTTTTGTATCATGAGTGAAACTGGATCTAAGTTTTGCGGCAATATACTTTAGATGATCTTTTGTAACTCTTTCCCGGGTTTTTTTGTTCTTCAACCCGAGGGATTACCGACAAACTCTTCCGCATCAAAACCCCTTATTAAAGTTTAAAAACAAAATTAAAAACAACAAAAAGGTTAGAAAGAGATGCCCAAGGGGTATTTCGGAAAAACACTCGAGCTATTAACTGGGAAAATTTCCCTGACATGAGGTTTTTAAAAAGGGGAATGACCCCTGGGATTTTTCACTTCGAAGGAAAATAACCCACCAGTGGAGAAGTTTCCCGAGAATTTCAGTACCCAAAAATAGCCCCAAGATCGGCATAAATACTCAAATGTTTGAGTTTTGGGAAATGGTAAATTAAAAACGAGTGGTTAAATAGTTTTGGGAACCCTCGCTGGTTCCCTGAGAAAAGATGAGTCAGTATAAAAACCCTTTTTGCGGGGAGGAAGTGTCCTTTTTTGGAAAAAATATCAAAACAGAAATAAGGGAAATTTTAAACAGTGGACGAAATTTGGGAAAAGGGCCCCCACACCCGGGCCCTTTGTGAGTGAGTTTTTAAAAAAGGGCCCCGCTATCCACAAAGCTCAAACATGTAGCACCGTAAAATTAAAAACCCACCAACATAGGGCAAGTGAAATCTCAAAACAAAAGAAAATCCTGGGGGGAAAAACCCCGAAAAAAATGAATATCCCTGAAGTGAGATTAAAAAATAACAACCGGGAAAGGTTATTAAAAACCCGGGCAGGCCCCCAACTGTTACGAGCGAACAGTGGGGTTGTCTAGAGGAATGAGTAGCGGGGGACGAAACCCCCCCGGAAAAACCCTAACAAAAAGGTTGGAAAGAAATGATTAAAAATAACAATTTTAAAAAATATCAAATAAATCACCTTGTAGCAAGGAGTTAAGATTTATCCCTTTCCCCTTTTTAAGCCCCAAAAAGAGAGACTAAGAAAATTTCTTAAATAAAATAAATGACCAATATTACATAACACAAATAATTAAAAAATAGAGAAAAACACAAAAAAAATACAAAGATGATTTCACCACCGGTAGTAAAGCTAAAATAAAAATGTGAGTTTTACTTGGGGTTTGAGTCCCCCGGTGCTAATGTTTTTAAGGTTGGTACTTTCTTAAAAGGGACAAGAATGGTGTTACTGCTATGTTTCCCCGAGAGAGTAGTAACGTCAGCTATTATACAGAGACGACTAACAAAAAAAAACGAGGTTTCTAAAAGCCCTTTGTATTTTTTCCCGGGGCGCTTCCCCCAGCTTTTAGGCAAACAAAAGGGGAAAATCCCGGATTTGTTCCCCGGGGCCTTCCTTGTGTTGATTGGAAGGGTAGTTAGTGGTACTCCAGGCATTGGGGTGTGTTTTTGTGGTGGGTGTGTGTGGGGTTTTGGGGTGTGTGTGTGTTTTGGGGGGTTTTGTGTGTGTGTGTGTGTGTGGTTGGTGTGTGGTGGTTTTGTGTGGGGTCCCCACAGGATGAGGATAAGGCAGGCTTTTTTTATAAATTTTTACAAAAGCGGGGGATAAATCATTGAAAAGTATTAAAAACTAAATACATGGGAAAACGTATTTAAAAACTAAATACAAATTTTGCGAATGTATCTGAATACCAAATACTAAATATATCAATTTTATTTAAAAACCCTTTTGTAAAAAACTTTCAAATTGACACCATTTTAACATGTAAATCAGTAATTCATGATTTAAAAAAAAAATTGGAATACTTTTATAAATGATAAAGGACACTTTCCCTTTTTTTTTCCTTTTCTGGGGAGGCCCTTTTCGCCAGAAGGCCTCCCCCCCAGTTTTGGGGGGGTTTTTTGGCCACATTAAATGATAGTAAGAATATTAAAAAAAATTTATTTGAGTATTTAAAAACATTGTATTTTAAAAACTCCAAAAAAATTAAAAAAAAGTAATACTCCCTTTCTATCAGTTAAATTTTTTATGTATGTATGTAATAAAATATAATTTTATAAAATATATATATATTATATATTAAAATTTTATATTAGAGAGAGAGAGAGAGAGAGAGAGGAAAGGGGAGAGAGAGAGAGGAGGAGGGGGAGAAGAGAGAGAGAGAGAGAGGAAAACGGGGGAGAAAAGAGGAGGGGAGAAAAAGAGAGAGAGGAGAGAGAGAGAGAGGGAGGGGAGGGGAAAAAGGGGAAAATGGTGTTACGTGTGCAAAACTTCAAATTTCTTTCCGAAAAATTTTGCTTTTTTTACGGGTAACTTCGTAGTTATCGCAGGGTTTTTTATTAGTATCATTTAATTTTCTTTTATTTAGTTTTTTTCCCTTTAAACATCTCAATATCGCGCCATAACCTTTCTGTTATTTTTTTTATATATATATTATATAGAAAAAAAAATAAAAGTGTGTTTGTGGGGTGTTTTTTTGGGTGTGGTTTTGTGTGTGGGGTGTGGTGTGTGTGTGTGTGTGTTTTTCCTTTGTTTGTGTGTTGTGTGTGGGGGGTATGTGTGTGTGTGTTTTGTGTGTGTGTTTGTGTGTGGGCTTGTGGTGTGTGTGTGTGTGTGTGTGTGTGTGTTTGTGTTTTGTGTGTGGGTGGGGTGGGTGTGTGGGGTGTGTGTGTGTATGTGGGTGTTGTGTGTTGGGGTGTGTGTGTGTTTTGTTGGTGTGTGTGTGTGTTTGTGTTGGGGGTGTGTGTGTGTTGGGGTGTGGGGTGTTTGTGTGTGTTTTGTGTGGGCTGTTTTGTGTGTGTTTTGTGTGTTGGGGTGTGTGTGTGGATGTGTGTGTGTGTAGTATCTAGTTTTATTCTCTAATTGTATTTTACGGTCTGAGCACCTTTGTATTTCCCCCCTTTCCCTATCAAACCCTTTTTTTCCTTTTATCCCCTAGTGGTTTTTGTTGGGGGGGGGGCCACCCCCCCCCCGGGGCGGGTTACAAAAACCCCCCGGGTAAACCTGGTACCCATTTTACTGTGGGTGGACAGGGGGGGCCCCCGGGTTTTTAAAGGGGACGCCCCTCTATATTTTCCCCCGCCCCGGGGGTCGAAACCCCGGACTTCTCGGTTTTTTGAGCCGAGCGTGCACCCCCTACACTACGGAGTACCGTTGTGTGTGTGTGTGCGTGTGTGTGGTGCGTGTGTTGTTGTGTGTGTGGGGTGTGGGGTGTGTAAAAATGTGTGTGTGTGTGGTTTTTGTATCACCCTCGTTTGTCCATGCGAGCTTGACTCGCGATCGTCAGTTTTGCCCTCCCGGAGAGAGCTAGGAACTATAATTATAGTATGACCGATCTATGGGTAATCCTGGAACCTCACACACCACACACCCATCCCCATGCTCAAGGGAGACAGAAACTGGCCGAATTTTTCTGTGAAAAATTCCAGGGAACAAGGGGCGCCGATGATCGAACGTCCGACCACAGAATTTGGCGTGACGCTCTAAAGTTTAATATAAACCACCAAGCCACTCAGGTGGCATCTAGTGGATTCACAGGTGTGTGTATTCATCTAGTTGTAATTTACAGGGCCTCAGCTACACTCTTATGGAGATGAAGAAGAAGGACGCGGCTGCTTCGTCATCCACTCTTGATCGTGACGTGGTTTTGGACTTGGAGTCTTCTACTACATCCTCATCGTCCAACGAAGAAACCGAGGACGACGACTTCAAAGCTCCGACACCAGCTAAATGTCCACGCCGTCGACCTCCTAAGGAGAATAAGCTCACCAAGGAGCTGACCCTTGCTTGGGAGCGCGATTATCTGTCCATCCGTGCTGCGACATCCTCCTGCGCCGCTGCTGCAATGAGCCTCGGCCACGACATCGAACATATCACTGTGTCCCGTTCGTCGATCCATCGGGCCAGAGTCAAGAACCGCGAAGAGATTGCCATGTCTCTCTCCTTCAAGCCTGAAGTCCCTTTGGTCCTGCATTGGGACGGCAAGTTGTTACCCAGTCTAGCAGACGGAAGGTCATTGGAGGAGAGGGTGGCCGTCTTGGTGTCCGGGGAGGATACGGTGGAACTTCTGGGTGTTCCTGTGTCTGCAGACAGGACAGGACAAGCTGTTGCGGAAATCGTCTTGAAGCTGGTGCGGGAAAGCAGTTTGGAGGGCAACATCATTGGAATGGCATTCGACACGACAGTTGCCAACACGGGGATGGTTCAAGGAGCGTGTATCAGGATTGAACGTGCACTGGAGAAGCCACTGGTGTGGCTGGCATGCCGCCACCACATCCTGGAAGTTGTTCTGAAGGATGTCTTCGAGGCTTGCATGGGTCCATCATCTGGCCCTAACATCGCCCTTTTCAAGAGGCTCCAGAATCGTTGGCCTATCATTGACCAGAGCCGACCACAGCCCCTGACACCGACCGCTCTGTCATCCGACGAAGAAGCTCACCGCCTTGAGATGCTCGGTCACTTGAAACGTCTGCTTGACTGTGGGAATCATCCACGCGAAAACTACAAAGAGATCATCCTGCTCAGCGTGGCCTACCTTGGAGGAGTAGTCCCTACATCTTTCCGTGCTCCTGGTGCTTACCACATGGCCAGATGGATGGCCAAGGCCATGTACGCCGTGAAGATCATGCTCTTCCATGACCAGCTGGAGATGAGCAGGCGGGAGTTGGCGGGATCCGTCGAGTTGCGTTCTTTGTGACCATGGTCTACGCGAAATACTGGAATGAGGCAATGATTCCGTCCTACGCAGCCAAGAACGACCTGGACTTCATCACTGACGGAGAGGATCTGCGACGATGGGGTTGCGTCGGTCGCGGAACGTGCCATGCGGCGCCATCTCTGGTACCTATTCGAGAACCTGGTCGGACTGGCCATCTTCGATGACCGCATCAGCTCGGAGCAGAAGGCGGAGATGGTAGAGGGGATGAAGCGTCCTTCGACGACCAAGAATCCACGGCGCCCGAGTCGAAGACACCAATCAATCTCAACAGGCCGCTTTTCGGTTCTGCTCAGTGCGGTCGATGCAGGTCTTGAAAAGTCTACTAGGAGGCCAGCAACCGACCTTCCTTGAGCTGAGTCCTGAAACTTGGAACACGGATTCGTGTTTCATGTGCGCGAAGGAGCGGGCTGGTGTCCTGAAGGTCACGAAAGACCTTGCAGAACGAGGAATAGCCCACATTCAATGCTTCCTCGGCAACCGGACGAAGGACGAACGGCAAACCCAGTTCCTCTTGAAGCTTGCCCGCCCCCACACGAAAGCTGTCCCTAAAAAACCAAGGCGGAACTCAAGAAGAAGGTGTTGGAGTAGGAATAAATAAATAACTAAATAAACATAACAGATATTTCACATTCGTTTCCCTGTACCTAGGCTCTTCTGAACACGATAGAGTGATCAGAATGCAGATAATGGGTCGAATCTTAGAGGAGCTATCAAAACGTTCGTTTTGCGCCACCATTAAATATTGCCAAATTTTTACGAAAATTTGGTGGAATCACTTTCATTTGACAAGAAACCAGAGTAGCATGTGTTGGACTTGATATCATGATTTGATTTTCTACTAATACTAGTCTAGGACACCCTATATATATATATTATATATATATATATATATATTATATATATATATATATATATAATATATATATATATATATATTATATATATATATATATAGTATATATATATATAATATATATATATATATACATATATATATTATTATATATATTTTATATATATTTTTATATATTCTATATATATATATATATATATATATAATATATATATATATATATATATATATATATATATATTATATATATATATTTATATATAAATAATATATATAATATATATCTATATATGGTAGGAACAGGTTAAATCATTGTGATAACATTAGTATATTATTGTATTGTGTCCAGACTTTACAACAACAGAATTAAAGCATTAAAGTATGCGTTCTAGAAGAGAGGAGGATATATGTACGCGTTACATGTCTGATATTATTTAGCATTATTTTCTTTTAAGTATGCATTTGTTTATAGCAATTTAGGAGAAGAAAAAAAATTCTTGATACATTTACTATATATATTATATTATGCATGTTAATAAAATGTATATAATGTATTTATATATTTTTATTATACTCTACCTTGCTGGGGTAGTGCTTTAATCTGCATGAAATGTTGTCAAACTATTAATATATACTTATCAAAAACTATGATCACACATAAAACGTGCGACACGTACCACAGCCTTTAAGTGGATAAAGGTATACAATATAGGCGATGTAAGAAAAGTTCTTAAGGTAAGTAAGCAGGGTAGAACGATAAGTAACGGCTTCAAGCTGGAAAAGCGTAGATTTAAAAAGGAAATTGGGAGAAACTGGTTCACAAATAGGGTGACATGACAGAGCTGGGCGGAGCGCAAACGAAAGCGCAAATGCGCAAAAGCGTAATTTGCGCTCTATATAAAATATTTGAGCTATGCGCTTTTCGCAAAACGCCGAAAATTTGCGCTTTTGGAGTTTGCGCTCTCGATATTTTATAAGTCCGCAAATGCGCAAACTTAGCAGAAAAACTTGCCGAGAAACTCAAATGAAGTAAAATAAAAAAAATTAAAGATACTTCAGATATAGCATTTATATTTTAGTTTACTTTTTATTTAAAAAACGCTGCAGAAAAGAGCAATGGTGTTCCCATGGAGCACAGGCAGATCTGGGTGGACCTGTTCATCAGGTACAACACTCCAGTGCCCTCCTCAGCGGCGGTAGAGCGGCTGTTCAGCATGGGCTCAGACGTCATGAGGCCGAAGCGAACGAGTCTGACGGCCAAGAACTTCGAGAAGCTGGTGTTCCTCAAGGGTAACATGAACCTCTTCAAGGGTCGGTGGGAGCTGGAGGACAGTGACGAGGAGGACTAATATTAGTATTGTGTATTTTTATTTTTCAACTATTTTGTGTTGTTTTGACAGTATAATCTTATTTTTTATATAAACTTATGTTCAATAAATGCTCCAAATACTGTAAACATTTAATCTTTTAATCATTTATACACTTTATATTAATTTAACATAGAATTTTTCAGCTTGCTGACTAAAAAATGAGGCTTGCGCATTAACTTTTATGTTTGCGCTTTAAACTTTTTTATTTGCGGTCTATTTTTTTTTTTGCCCAAGAAATTTGCGCTTTTGCGCTTGCGCTCCGTCTTTTTTCGAGAATTTTGCGATTTTGCGCTTTGCAGACTAGATCGCGAAAATTAGCGCTTTGCGCTTTGCGGACTAAGGACAAAAATTTGCGCGCCCAGCTCTGGTGAATGATTGGAATGGA
>JACEEZ010020299.1:349342-371790 GCA_016584305.1 Chionoecetes opilio
GGGCCACAAGTTTTCCAACCGGGGTATTTAAAGACATAACATACTTAAGAGCGAAAGACAAAGGGTCATCGTTCATGTTACGTCTCTCTGACCACATACTATGATAAAACTTGTGTTGTTTGTGTCTTAGAAGGTCATACATAAGCACACAAGTATACAACCAGATTATATCATATTCAAATATAAACAAAACGAATCGCTATCACCAAACAAAACACCAGTTCGGACACAATCCAGGCCGTAGCTTCTTTCAAATACACCTGGACCACCGATAACTACCGTCAAGCGAGGCCGAAACACCACGCGACCTCACTAATCATTCAACTTGCCTCACGCATCCTCAAACTTTTTCACGCTCCTGCAACTTCGTCCATCAGCAGAACTGATCAACAGTATGCATCAGCGTCCATTGCCGCGTCAGCACTGAGGTTCACCTGTACAAGCCTTCTGTGTCTAGGCAGTGTTGTCAATCAATACAACGGTGAGTAATTACCCCGAATGATGGGCACACAATTACTTGTTTCATATCACCAGAATGCAAAATCGGCTGTCCATTGAAGTAATACATACATAAAAAATAAAAATATTTCACCAGGATTGAAATAAAAATATATATATATATATTTACAGAGTTGTAAAAAGTAATAACATCACAGGCGAAATAATTCATGATTATTTACAATGTGCATAGAGGCTCGCTTATCACATTGTTCAAATTGTGTGTTCTGAAAATGAGTCCCACAAGTGCCCGAAGCGGCTTTCAAAGCCACCAATGCACACGACAATGACTAATCATGAATCGTATATTCCACGGCATGTTTGTGTCTCAGTGTTGTACTGATTCCCTCAAAACTCTGTCACCATCACATATTTAGTTATGTATGAATCAAATATCACACAGATGAATGATGAATGTTTAATGAACGGTTACTTGAACACACACACACACACACACATACACATACACACACACACCCACCCACCCACACACACACACACACACACACACACACACACACACACACACACACACACACACACAGTACTCCGTAGTGTAGAGGTAGCATGCTCAGCTTACAACCGAGAAGTCCCGGGTTCGATCCCCGGGCGGAGCGGAGACAGATGGGCTGTTTCCTTAACCCGTCGGATGCGACATGCCTTCCG
This sequence comes from Chionoecetes opilio, assembly GCA_016584305.1. Classification (NCBI taxonomy): domain Eukaryota; kingdom Metazoa; phylum Arthropoda; class Malacostraca; order Decapoda; family Majidae; genus Chionoecetes; species Chionoecetes opilio. The sequence goes on from JACEEZ010020299.1 coordinate 350,507, forward strand.
GAAGGCTATCCTGAGCGACTGCGGAATGACTGAGCCTTCTGGAAGCGAGATTTTCAATCGCATACAAAAACCGCGCCAATATTCGTAGAAGTCCACAAACTGTGTAAAAGGTAGGCTGCAATGTCAGCTCTCGATAACACACACCACCATCTGCCAAACTACGGTACGCAGGGATACCACTCTTTGGGTATTTTCCAAAGATCTTTGGATTTGGGCCATGGCCTTGGTATATTTGTTGTCTATCTCTGGGTTTTTATGGAGATTATTCAAGTATTTCTCCAGTAGTTACTATCAAGGTAAGCATATGTACCGTGGTACCGTGTACGGTGGACCCTCCAACTGAGCAGCTTCACACCACTTGGTTACAGGCAGTGGATGCCGATCCTCCCATTGACGAAACCGCACCCTCTCTTGACGAAGTCAGAGAGGCTGTAGCAAAGTTGAGGGGAAAGGCAGCTAGTGTTTGTAATATCAGTGCGGAGCTCCTCAAAGCTGGGGGTGAGGCCATGATCCGCGGGTTGCATGCTGTCCTGACTGCCGTGTGGCAATCAGGTACCATTCCTCCTGACTGGAAAAGGGGGCTGGTCGTCCCTATCTGGAAAGGGAAAGGGGACCGTCAGGACTGCAACAATTACCGCGGTATTACACTGCTCAGCGTACCAGGCAAAATGGTTGCCCATCTATTGCTGACACGGATTCGCAGTCATCTGGTGAAGCATCAGAGACCTCAGCAGTCTGGGTTCACGCTTGGTAAGTCAACAAAGGACGTTATCCTAGCGCTGCGTGTCCTGGTGGAACGCCGACGTGAGTTTCGACAGGGGATGTTTGCAGCCTATGTTGATCTCAAGAAGGCGTTTGACTCAGTGCATCGTGAGTCACTTTGGGATCTTCTGCGACTTCGAGGGATTCCTGCAAGGACTATTGGTTTGATAATTGGTCTGTATTCTGGGACTGAGAGTGCTGTGAAGTGTGGGGCAGGTGTATCCAGCTTCTTTCCTGTGAATACAGGAGTGAGGCATGGGTGCATCCTTGCCCCATCACTTTTCAACGCTTGTATGGACTGGGTATTGGACAAGGTTGTAGATCAAAGTGATTGTGGAGCATCCGTCGACAACACCAAGATCACTGATCTTGTTTTTGCCGATGATGCAATCAATGATGATGAATCTTTGCTGAGTCGCTGGAGGTCCTGGTGATGGCTCTCCAGGCGCTGCACGAGGAGGCAAAGCCTTTGGGACTTGAGGTCTCCTGGTTCAAGACCAAGGTCCAGGTGTTTGGAGACTTACTAGATGAAGCAGTACAGTCTGTTCATGCGTGTGGCGAGGATATTGAGATCCTGGAAAGGTTTACATACTTTGGTAGCGCAGTCCATAATGACGGCGAGTCACGTCAAGAAGTCTTACGGCGGATTGGCATAGCCCACGGTGTTATGGACTCGCTCAGTGGGAGTATTTGGCGTTATCGGTACCTGTGCAGAAGGACAAAGATCCGGATCTTCAAGTCGCTTGCGATCCCTGTCCTACTCTATGGTTGTGAGACATGCACACTAAATAGTGACTTGAAGAGACAAATCAATGCCTTTGGTAATAAGTGTCTTCGCAGAATCATGGGGTATCGCTGGGATGATTATGTGTCAAATCAGCGATTGCACCGTGAGACTGAATCGAGGCCTATTACTTGCATAGTCCGTCAGCGCCAACTTCAGCTATATGAGCATGTGGCACGCTACCCTGAAACCGATCCTTCCCATCGGGTTGTATCTGTATGAGACAATCCGGCGTGGAGGAGACCAAGGGGGCGCCCACAAGGCTCGTGGCTGGGGCAAGTTGATGTTTCTTGTCGAGAGCTGCTTGGTATGGGAAAGGAGCCTGCATGGGAATTCGCGCGTGGTGACCCCCGGGAGTGACGTCGTAGGGTTGGCGAGGCGACGCGCCCCCCGGCGTATGCCCCCAATGATTGATTGATATGTACCGTATTTAGGATTCAGTTTCAATGTGTCTTTTGATATAATGAGTTCCAAGCACGGAAATCTACCTGGTCGTCCCTATCTGGAAAGAGAAAGGGGACCGTCAGTCCTGCAACAATTACCGCACTATTACACTGCTCAGCGTGCCAGGCAAGGCGCTTGCCCATCTATTGCTGACACGGATCCGCAGTCATCTGCTGAAGCATCAGAGACCACAGCTGTCTGGGTTCATGCCTGGTAAGTCAACAACGGACCGTATCCTAGCGCTTCGTGTCCTGGTGGAACGCCGACGTGAGTTTCGAAAGGGGATGCTTGCAGCCTATGTTGATCTCAAGAAGGCGTTTGACTCAGTGCATCGTGAGTCACTCTGCGATCTTTTGCGACTTCGCGGGATTCCTGCAAGGACTATTGCTTTGATGACTGGTCTGTATTCTAGGACTGAGAGTGCTGTGGAGTGTGGGGGAGGTGTATCCAGCTTCTTTCCTGTCAATACAGGAGTGAGGCAAGGTGCATCCTTGCCCCATCATTTTCAACATTTGTATGGACTGGGTATTGGGCTAAGTTGTAGATCAAAGTGATTGTAGAGCATCCCTCGGCAAAATCAAGATCACTGATCTTGTTTTTGCCGATGATGCAGTAATCTTTGCTGAGTCGCTAGAGGTCCTGGTGGCATATTCTCCATGCGTTCGCCCTTTTCGGCAGGTTGGCGACCCTCTACGCATGGCTGTAGCTCCGAAACTAACAACAGGATTTTCTTGAAAATAACCTCATTGTGATTCCCACACAAAGTTACCATTGTAAAAGGGAACCTTAACCTAACCTAACCAAAATTTGCGAGCGGCCTGCCGAAAAGGGCGAACACATGAAGAATATGCGTCCTGGTGATGGCTCTCGAGGCGCTGCATGAGGAGGCAAAAACCGTTGGGACTTGAGGTCTCCTGACTTAAGAACAAGGTCCAGGTGTTTGGAGGCATACTAGATGAAACAGTACAGTCTGTTTATCCGTGCGGCGAGGACATTGAGATCTTGGAAAGTTTTACATACCTTGGTAGCGCAGTCCATAATGACGGCGGGTCACGTCAAGAAGTCTTACGGCGGATTGGCATAGCCCACGTTGTTATGGACTCGCTCAGCAGGAGTATTTGGCGTTGTCGGTACCTGTGCAGGAGGACAAAGATCCGGATCTTCAAGTCGCTTGTGATCCCTGTTCTACTCTATGATTGTGAGACATGGACACTAAATAGCGACTTGAAGAGACGAATCGATGCCTTTGGCAATAATAAGTGTCCTCGCGGAATCATGGGGTATCGCTGGGATCATTACGTGTCAAATCAGCGATTGCACCGTGAGACTGAATCGAGGCCAATTACATGCATAGTCCGTCAGCGCCAACTTCGGCTATATGGGCATGTGGCACGCTACCCTGAAACGGATCCTTCCCATCGGGTTGTATCTGTAGGAAACAACTTATTTGTATCTACTTATACTATATATCATGGTTATTCCCCCCAAAAATGCATACAATATGCCTAGCAAGCATAATTTGAGTGCATCTGTGTTCAACAACAGCACCAACTGCGTATGAGGCATACATAGCCCCGAGGCAGAGAGGTATACTGACACCAACCTTCCTTATCACCCTTTCGCCTTCTCCCGTTCGCTTTTACTTTTCATTAATTTTTTTATTTACTCACTACGCACGCCTTATTTTGTGGTTTATATTCTTCACAAGGGCCTTTTGATACAACTTTATACACATAAAGACCCATCAGAGTGCTTTAGAGACGAAATATAGAGCGCTTTGTATTATAAATTAAACCATATCATCTCCACCACCAGGGATGCCACTCTAAAATTTCTGAAATCCCAAAAATGCCAACCTAAAAAACCAAAGGTATATGAAAAAACATTGAAAATGAATCATAAATACGGTACACATATGCTTACCTTGAGATAAACTACTGGAGAAATATTCGAATAATCCCTTCAAAACTACCAAGACCTTGGGAAATAATCCCAAGGAGTGGCATCCTTGACACCTCAGTACAGTCACTCGCAAGCGGTTTGGTGCCATTCGCGCCAGATAGTTTTACTCCTGACCACAACCACACCACAACCCCATACGTTTGGGTTAAGCAAATATATATATTGCCGGATGCGGATTTTTACTACTTTGATGTTGATGTGATTTTCATCCAATTCTGTATTGGTCACTGCTCTACTCAATTTGCCGCATTGGCGGCCCTAAAAACTTCACAGCTCCCGCAGTCCATGGGTTAGAACCCGAGCCCCTGTCCACCCAGCTGTGAATGGGTAACGGAAGTTAGCCGGGGGTGTGACCCGCCTCTCGGGGTGATGGCTTGGGCCAATGTTACCCATTTCTAAGCTTGTTATGTTACAGGTTACGGGATATACCCATGTAAGATACAGGTCTATGACGTGTAGGTCTATGACGTGTAGGGGTAATTGCCAGTGATGCCCTCCTGATAGGTAGATAACTTGGTTTGCTGCCCAGAGGTTTTCATCAATATGGTAGTAATTGCAAGCGGTCGAGCGGGTTTAAGTAAAGCTTGCTGATTTAATGGGGGCGTTTCAACTTTTAGGGTCAAAATGTTCATAGTAGGCTGAAATATTTACACAATAAGCTAGGTAATAGCATGATATCTGTGAAAAAGTTTGATGGTGATAGCAGGAGAGGTTTCCGCATAATAATGTTTTTTACAAAAATCCGTCAATTTTTGGAACATATTTGAAACGTCACTACTTTACTATTATTAGTTGTATTATATATATTTTTGTTTGTATAGTAAATTTGATCTTGGACTAAATCCTCACGAAGATGTTTTAGATAGCGTCAATAATAATATATATATATATATAGAATATAGATATATATATATATATATATTATATATATATATAATATATATTATAATATATCATAGTATATAAGATAAATACTATATATATATTATATCTATAGAATAGATATATATATATATATATATGAATATATATATATATATATATATATATATATCATTTTATAAGTATAAATATATATATATATATATATATATATATATATATAATAATACAGTAGATTATATATATATATGATATATATATATATATATAATATATATCATATATATAGATATATGAGCATAATATAAGATATAGAATAATATGTTTATATATATATATATATAATATATATTATATATATACTATATATATAGAATATATATATAAATATATATATATATATCTATATATATATATTCTATATATAATATATATAGATAATATATATATTATTATCGTTAAAAGTGATAGCTAGTCAGCGTTTATTATCTTTGTTAAAGATTGTTATCTTGTCTTAAGCAGGTCTCAGTATTCCTTTTTAATCCTTTTATAACTTCGCCGTAGCTTCATGTTTGCTGTACGCGATTCGGGTCTAAGAACCCTTCTCAGCAGGATATGCGAAGATTAGTTTACTCATCAGGAGTGAGGGAGAGATGAGTAAGAGCGAAGTGAAGCGCTATTTTTAGCCGTGTTCTGCTGCACGCAAGCCTATTCAGATGTCGTTGATGGTAGATAGCTTTGCTTCTCGTCTTCTTTGAGTGGGAGACGCGGATTGGGTTTGTTGCGTCTTCGCTTGGCTTCTGTGAGTAGGCTGTTATTTGCTTTTGTTCTTTTCATGCTGTGTAGCGGTTGTAGTTCGTTTGCCTAGTACGTTAAGCTGGGGATTGATCTATTTTAGTACAGTGCTTTCTAGGATATGGGAAGTCGCCGCCATCTGCACCACATGTCAACCAATTCTGCATTTTCTTCTAGAAATGTCCTGTTATGATGATGCCTGTTGTTCTAATAAGGACTTTTAGGGGCTACGGAAGTTAGGTGGCAAGTAAGACGCTGGACAGCTTCGTTGTCGTCATGCCGATATAGATGAGGGGAGGACTTCACAGTTTCCTCTTTGCATGTGATCCTATAACGACATGGGACTTTTGTTTTGTCTCCTTCGTCTGGCTGGGCTGTTACGGAGACAGGAAAGTGCTACTTTAAGAAAGATAATAAACGCTGAACTAGCTATCACTTTTAAGAGATCTGTATCAGAGAAAATATCTAGGCCTATATTACTATAACTACATAGCATATACTATATATATATATACTCTATATATATATATATTGTTACGAGCGAGCAGTGAGTTGTCTAGCTGAAATGAGTGTTTACAGCGAGACGAGCGCCCGAAACCATACAAAAAGGTGATGGAAAGAAGTAGAAACAAGAACATTTTAATAATATCAAATAAATCACCTTTGTAGCAAGGAGTAAGATGATCTGCTTTTGAAGCACAACCGAGAGACTAAAGAAATGATTTATAACTAAATGACCATATGTACATAACACAGAAATTAACCCTAGGAAAAACACAAAAAAGAATACACTATGAATTTCACCACCGGTAGTAAAGAAATAATATAATTGTGAGTGATTGAGTAGAGTCCCAGTGCTAATGCTTGACGGGTTGGTACTTGCTTAAAAGGCACCAAGAATGGTGTAATGCTATGTCCTCGAGAGAGTAGTAACGCTTCAGATAGTATACAGAATGACTGACTAACAAAGAAAACGAAGGTTTATAAAATGCACCTCGTAGTTTTGACCTGGGGCTGCTTCACTCAGCTGAGTTTGGAAAAAACAAACGGCGAGATCCGAGTAGTTACGGTGCCTTCCTTCGTGTTGATTGAGGAAGGGTAGGTTAGTGGTACTCAGGCAGTGTGTGTGTGTGGGTGTGTGTGTGTGAGTGTGTGTGTGGGTAGTGGTGTGGTGTGTGGTGTGGTGTGTGGTGTGTGTCACACTAGGATGAGGATAAGGCGAGGCTTAGATACATTCCCCCACAAAGACGACGCCACGGGAAGATGTGGAGGTAGTAACGTTGAACTGGGCTAGGTGAGCTTAGGTGCGAGAGAGAGCGTTGCAATGATGTTTGTCGGTCCCTTGTGATGTGGATGTATGGTGGTTGTAAGCGTTGGAGGAAGAGAGGACCATCGAGAAGGCGTTGATTGGTAAACTTGCGCGATTTAGGAAGGATAAGAGGGGTTGTGATCAGTGTAGACTTTTAAAAGGATCTGACTTGGCTGGAGATAACACTGACATTTTTGTACCGGAGAACGATTTGCCAGGAGTTCTTCTGATGGTGCTGTACCGCTTTTGGGGATGTTTGAACTTGCTGGATGTGGTATGCCAAGGAGTGAAAGAAGGACCTCCAACTCTGGTAAGAGTACAGCTCCTAAGGCGGTGTCGCTGGCATCTGTTTGCGAGCAAAGGGTTTGGCGAAGTCGGGAGCTGATAAGCACGGGACCTGGGACAGGGAAGTTCTTTAAGTTAGTGAAGGCGGCTTGGCAGACGTTCCGCCAGTTGTTAGGTCACAGCCACACTAGTGAGCGGGTGTTGAGAGGGACGGTAGCGGCACCGAAGTGGGACCGGAATCTCCGGTAGTAAACCTGCCATACCCAGAATAGCGACTTAGGGCTTTCCGAGTAGTAGGGGCAGGGTACTCCAAGATGGCGGAGATGTGGCCGATTTTGGGCGCTACTTAGGCTTGTCCCATCCCGTCCCAGGAGGTCCACCGTGGCTGGCTGAAGGTAGGTCTTGCCAGCTTTATGGTCAGTTGTTCTCCCTGCAGCCTGGGTACAACACTTCCGGGAGTTTAAGAAGGTGCTGCTACCACTGCGCTGTAAAATCTCAAAATGTCGGCTAAGTCATACAGAAAAACTCCAAGCAGAACCCTGTAATAACGTAGTCCATGGCCTTTGGGAACGTGTAGAAGGGGACATTCTCATCCAAAAGGCATGACTCTGTATTGGGAAAAGACCAAAGGGTGTGAGAAAGGCGATATATGTGGGCCTTTTCCGTTAAGGGTATTTGGTTAGTATCCCTTCAGTAATCAATTTTTGTTATAGAATTAGTCTGTCAAACATGTCGATGAGATCATCTATCTTGGTAGAGGGAGGTCGTCCGGAACAGTCACAGCGTTTACTCTGCGGTAGTCCGTGCAGAGCGCGCAGTTGTCCATCCTCTTGGGGACGAGAAGACAGGGTGACGCACGGAGACGGCTGGGAATATAGTCCAGTCCCTGCTGGAGTAGATAATCCACCTCTTGCATCATCTGGTCACATTTCCGAGGATGTAGTCGGTAGGGGGTTGACGAAGAGGAGAGTTATAACGGGAGAAGCTCGACATCGTGGCGAGGTAATGTTGACATGAATTAGGATGATCGCCAAGGACAATCGTATGGTTTAGCATAATTAATGGTGGTTATGTTCTTCTGTGAGAGGAAGAGAGGTGGGTTAGGTAATCTCTGAGATTACCAAGTATGTTGAGTTTTTTTCACAATCTGTACCTGTGACACTGGTGGTGGTATTTTCAGTACAGAAATGGTGCAAACTGGCATTGTATTTGAATCAGGTATTTTATTTGTACCGGGGCAAGGTTGTATATCATTGTATAATTTCCAGTAGATTAATGTGAATTAGCTGAGTGCTTTTACGGCGTGCGGGAGTGTTTAGGATATAGTTATTGTCACACTGACCTTATTACTGATGTATAAGGACCATGGTATTTAGCGTAAAGGTGAACAAAGAATGGAATGAAAGCAAGGACTTAGGTCCCCTTCATTGAATGTTCTTACTTTAGCTTTATATCACAGGTGATTTCATGACCCCTTGATGCTTGTTGAGATTGCTTCGAGCAAATGAGAGGATTGGTCAAGAGTATTCTTAAGTTTCGCAATGTATTGAGTGAAGTGACAAAGTTGTACTGGTAGTGTGTTTAAGCAATCTGTCTTTGATTACGTAAGTGCCCCAACCTTACGCGACCAAAACAATAGCTTCAAAAGGGAGCAACACCAAGGACTACTGGGGTGTCTCCCGTATGGCGAATAGGACGAAAGGCAAGGCTTCGTCCCACTCCTTGGTCCTTGTCATGACAAAAAACTCGGAGAAGTGCCTAAGGGTGGGACATCTCTACCAAAGCACCTTGTGATTGAGGATGGCTATGCCGTAGATAGAGTCTGTTTTGTGATTCCAATCTCTGCAGAACTGCGCAAAGAGAACGCTCGTGAAATTTGTGCCGCGTCACTTTGAATTCCTAGGATGCCAAGGTAGTGAACAGTTGAGTGAGTTTTGACACAATTGTTTTGGCTGTAATGTTTTTAAGGGGAAAAGCCTCAGGGTATCGGGTGGTGGACACATAATAGTTGAGGAGTATGGTTCCCTTCCTAGTTTTGGGCAAGGGCAAAACGATGTCAATGGATGATCTTTTGCAAAAGGTCTCTCAGGCACTGGATAGGTTGGACTGTGGGTACTGAGGAATATTTTGTTAGGTTTTCCATAATCTGCAGATGTGAATGAATTTATCATTGAAGTTATGTCTTTTTTAATCCTGGCCAGAAAACTCATGAGTATTTTTTCACAAGTTTTTAATCCTATGTGACGGCTTGTCTCCATGAGAGATCTCCATGGATTTGGGGCTCTCTCAAAGTTGATTGGCATACAGTGAGTGAACTTCAGCCCAAGTGGCATCATCAGAAAGTTTATGCGTTTGAATAGCCTCAATAAAGATACTGTGTCCTGGTATAGAAAGAAGGGGAAGACTGAATTGATCTTAGGAATGGTTCTGGCATGGTACCGAGACAGAAGTAGCATCGTCTCGTTGAGACACTCAGGCAAGTAGTGTTCAGAGAATACCTTGCCAAGACTTACGTTAGCGTATTGAGGAGTGGTAGTGACAAGGGCTGAGGGGTATTTGAGCCTTTGCTCGGACTGTAGGCACGGGTAACTGCACAGTTAGGAAAAAGATTGGCTTGCTCTTTTCCATGTGAGCTGTGGGTTGTAGGGGAAGAACGGTGAGTATTGTGACAAGGGGTGGAATGACTAATCACCAGCCAGATCGTTAGATAACAGGAAGTTAGTATGAGGAAGGGTAAATGACTTGTACTCAACTGGACAGCAATGGTTACTACTCCCTTAACAAGAAGGACAACTCAAGGTAAACCCTAAGCCAGAGGTACGGGGGAAAGTCTGGTGAAAATCCTTGAGTAGCACCTTCCCCCTGATACTCCGTTCTACCCTGGAGTGCACGATTTTAAGAGGATGATTGGGCAGAAGCCGATCCGCATAAATCCTGGAGAGGCGGATCCTCAGAGGCAGGAGTCGAGGGAGACAGTACCTTGTGACTGAAGGGTTTGCAAGGATACAGTAACAAAAGGGAGTGGAATTTTGTGTTCACGAAGCAACGGTTGTAGAAAATGTGACACATTTTATCTACGTCCACCTAGGGTCAGGACAGTTCTTATGAGGGTGGCCAGTTTTCTACAGAAATAGCAGAACACACTTGGCTTGCGAACCACTATCTACAGACTTACCATCCTTTCAAACTGCACCTGAAATTACAATGACTGAGCCTTCTTTTCCCGAGGATACAGGGCGATGTACTTAAGGAAAAGACATCTGCTATTGTTAGAGATTTGAGTAGGTTTGTCTCATCATTGTCTGAGTAATGTGCAACATGATGAGTAGGATATTTTACGTTTATAATACCTCAAGTGCTACTAGAGTTACCAGACTCGTCATAACAGTGGTTGACTGATGCAGACTTGAGGTCAGTTTTAAGGGCTTGAATTTCTTGAGGCAAATTCTAGGTACGTTTGACCAGTAGTTTTGTTCATGTGCTGGAAGTTTGTCGGTAATCTTTCTGTGGTGACGCGTAAGTGTTAAGTATAGCATACTCTAACACATCATAATCGGCATTATCCTGCAACACTGTCTAGAACAGATAAAGCCTTTTCAAGTAAGTTTTTGGTTGACAAGCAGGGTCCAATCCTCTTAGTACATGAAAATGCGTGGCAGAGGATTCGAACTCTTAAAGAAAGCTTCAGGATCGTAATCGAGAACTGAGGCGTAAAAGAGGGCCCCCAATTTTTGTTGTAATGAATTTTTTGTGAGTTGAGTGGCGTTCGTTTCGTGACTTATTCTGCAGACGAGGACTTTTAACTGATGTTATTACATGTTCTTTTCTGCTCTTTCACCCTCTTGTATTGTAACGGTATTCGCGTTCGAAGAACTTGTCTTCTATTCAACGTTCTCTTCACGTCTTTTTTTTCTATTCAATGCTCTTTTTCTCTCATCATGTCTATGTATTGCTCTTTCATAGTGCTTAACTCATTTGAATACCGCATTTTCACTTATCCACTTATAGGAGAAGTACTGTGTCTGAAAACTCTAGAAGTGGGGTTTCTGACTGAGGAGTCGTTATGGTCTTCACCTTAGATGAGTTAATATGAGTGTATAAGTGTCCTTTTTAGTATCCGATGAGTGAACTGGATGCCAAAGTTAGCGGCCATATACTTGAGATGATCTTTAGTAACTCTAGCAGTTTAGTTCTCAGCAGGAGGGATTACCGGACAACATCTTCCGATCAAACCCCATGATTAATGTAAAACAAAATTAGAACCCATATGGTAGAAGAGAGATACCAAGGGCGTATTTCAGGAAAAAATCACTCGAGCTATTAACTGAAACACCTGGAAGAAGATTTGCTAGGGGAATGACCCTGGAGATGTATCACTTCGAAGGATTTAAAACGAGCAGTGGACGAAGTACAGAGAATGCAGTACCCACAAACGCACACAAGATCTGCATAAGTACTCAAAATGTTGAGTTGAAAACTGGTCACGTTAATAATCGAGTGAGTTAACAGATTGGATCATCGTGTTCCGTAGAAAAGAATGAGTCAGTATAGCTTTAGGGGGAGGAGTGTCCTACTTGGGAAAAATATCAAAAAACAGAGCAATAAGGTAATTAAGCAGTTTGGGACGAACGGAAAAATGCCTCTACACCAGGCCTTCGTGTAGTGAGTTTTAAAGGCACAAGCTATTCACACGACTCAATCTGTAGCAACGTAGGTAATAACCCACCAAACATAGACACAGTGAACTCTCAAACAAAAGAAAAATTACTGGGGTGAAACACAGAAAGAATATGAATATCATGAAGTGAGATTAAAGAAAATAACAACCGTTAAAGGTTATTAAAACCCGGAAAGGCCCCCAACTGTACGAGCGAGACAGTTGAGGTCTAGAGGAAGAGTAGCGAGACGGAAACGCCCGAAAACCATACAAAAGGTGAGGGAAGAAGTAGATAAAACAGTAACAATTTAAGAATAATTCAAAACTAATCACCCTTGTAGCAAGGAGTAAGATGGATCTTGCTTTTGAAGCACCAAACAGAGATGACTAACGAAAAGGCTTATATAACTAAAATGACCACTATGTACATAACATCAGATTAATTAACCCATCTACAAAAACCAAAAAGAATTACAAGATGAATTCACCACCAGGTAGTAAAGCTAATAAAATCAATGTGAGTTGACTGAGTAGAGTCCCAGTGCTAATGTTGACGGTTGGTATACTTAAAGCACAAGAATGGTTGTACTGCTATGTTCCTCGGAGAGAGTAGTAACGCTCATCTAAATACAGATGACTGACTAGCAAAAGAAAACAGGTTATAAATGCCCTCGTATTTTGACTGGGGCTGCCTTCCACTGCAGCTTTTAGTTGAAACAACCCGGCGAGAATCCCGGAGTAGTTCGGTGCTTCCTTCGTGGTGATTGAGGTAAGGGTGAGTTAGTGGTACTCAGGCAGTGTGGTGTGGGGGGGTGTGTGTGTGTGTGTGTGTGGTTGGTGTGTTGTGTGTGTGTGTTGGGTGTGTGTGGTTGGTGTGTGGGGTGCGGCTTGTGTTGTGGGGTCACCAGGATGAGGAGAAAGGCGAGGGTTATGATAATAATCTATATATAATAGATATATATAGTATATATATAGATATATATAGAGAATATCGATATATAGAGAAGAGAATAGATCGATTAGAGATAGAGAGAGATCGATTTATTAGTAGTAGATATAGAGATATATAGATTATCTATAGATACCCACCCGCATAGAGAGAGATAGTACACTAGAGTATATATATAGATATATATATAGCGAAGTATATAGATGATAGATATATATATAGAATAGATAAGAAATAGAGAGGATATTATAGAGTTGATATATATAGATATAGAGAGATATAGATATAGATAATATCGATTACTATATATAGTTATGATATAGATATCATATAATAGATATAGATACTAGATTTATAATATAAATATAGATAGTATATATAGAGATATAATAGATAGTAGATATATATATAGATAGATAGATATATGTATATAGATTATATTAGTAAGGAGATATATGTATATATATTATAGATAATAGATATATAATAATAGAGAGAGATAAGATATATTATATATATATATATATAGATATATATTATATATATCAGTAGATATAGAGAGATAGATAGAGAGATATATATTTATTATGTATATAATTATAAGTATATATATAGAGAGTACTTATAGATATATAATATAGAATATATAGATATTATATATATATATATAATAGATATTCTATATATATATATAGATATAATAATATATCTATATATATATATATATATATATACATATATGAGTGAGTGATCACAATGAGGCGCAGGTAAAATGTGAGCATACCATATGTGGGGACGTCAGTGGTAAGTATTATGAACAAATCTACTAATTGACGCGAGGCGAAAGTTAACATAAGACCCGTGAAGCCAAGTTTCCGCAAGACGTGTATAATACTCTAATTATTGGTCGGATGAGCTTAAATTTGACATGAAGTAGTGCTGTTCAAATCACTGGGGGGCGTCTGATATTGTTTTTGCGTTTTAAAACAAGCAGTAATGAGTAATAGCGTAAACTACTCCTAATTATATTTGGGTTTGAGTTGAATTCGCCATACAAGTAGTGCTGTTCAAAATCAATGGGTCTGTAAAAAACAAAATGTTAGACATAGAACAAGCCCTAAGAGTAATTCATGAAGAGTAATGGCGGAACGGGGGCTCGCTGTCACGTTTCCAGCCGCAAGAACTGAACAAAAAGCAAAGGGGCCAGAGGCTGGACGTCTATACTTGATATAGATAGGAGGATATAGTAAGATATATATATGAGAGCGAGATAGATATAATATATAGATAAGATTAGATATAAGTTATATATATGGTATATATATATTATAGATATATATATTAGATATAGAGATATGATAATATATAGAGATATATATAATAATATATATATAGATATATATACTAGATATATATTATATATATATATATAATATATATAATATCTATAAACGATAATATATACGATATCGATAGTATATTATATAATATAAATATATATATATAATATATATTATTATCTATATACATATAATATATATATAATATATATCAAAATTATGCAATAGTGATTAGTAAATATAATGAAATTTTACTGCCACCAAAGTGTATACCTCATTTTTGCCACTGATATTGTGCAGAGAAAATATCAAATAATTGGTTTGCGGTGGCGGATTGCGCAGTTGAGGAAGTGTGAACTCCAAAGAAATTTGACGGACTTGTGGTATGGTAGCATAATGTGATTGAGTTTCGGATTGCGTTTGCGGAATGTGGATTTTCGATTGCGGTGCCCACCTCGACACACACACAAACATACAACACACACACACACACACACACACACACAACACACACACACACACACACACACACACACACACACACGCACACACACTTATTACATCCCCTCAAAAATATATCACCGAAAATCACTTGTATAAAAATGGTAAAGCTGAAAATGCAGAAATGATGAAAATATAAAATGAAAACAAACACACACATTAAAAAAAAAAAAAAAAAGCATATGAGCTTGCAACTTGAAACTTTCTGGGTATAACCAAATTATCAATGTCGACTTTAGGTGAGAAGGAGAATGTGGTACGTCATGACGTCTGACGGTATGACGTCATAAGGTTTTTCGTGACGTCACAACTTCCTGTGTTTTTGTTTTGGGTCGTTGAGACACATGCTTCTACATGGAAATACTCAAATACCATCCGAAGAGCGTGTAATTTAGTTTCATTGAAAATTCCCAATACGTAATGAGTTATCGAGGCCATGAAAAGCACCTCACGGGACGTCACGCCGATCGCCATTTTTTTTCAAAAAAACTTCCCTAAAACTCAAGTTTTTCACTTTATCGAAAAAAACTAAATTACACGATGAAGCCACAACAAATAAGTATTAACATGAACATTTACAAGCAGTTTCAATAATTTTTCAATGTTTGACAACTTTTTTATTGTAAACATTTCTTGTTTTGAGATACAGGCGTTTTAAGTTTTCAGTACAATGTAACGTAGCTATTTATTTCATGATCGGCATTATTTTCACACACAAAGCTCTATAGCTTATATTGATACTATACACAACAAATCTACATATAATGATAATATTTACTACTTTCGCCCCCCCCCATCCTTCCGCCCCCCCTTACCCCATCCTTCACTTTATTTCATGATTGGCATTATTTTCACACGCAAAGCTCTATAGCTTATATTGATACTATACACAACAAATCTACATATAATTCTAATATTTACTACATCCGCCCCCCCCCATCCTTCTGCCCCCCCCCCCTCCCCCCATCCTTCACTTCAATGTAACGTAGCTATTTATTTCATGATTGGCATTATTGTGACACACAAAGCTATATAGCTTATATTGATACTATATACAACAAATCTACATATAATTCTTATATATACTACCTTCGCTCCCCCATCCTTCCGTCGCCCCTTCCCCCCATCCTTCACTTCACCTTCGTATTTCCCACATTTTCTTGAGCTTTTGCTCTCTTGTAAGCGTCATGCTTCAGAGGTTGGTACAACCCTCAGAGGTTGTTGTAACAGCAAGAAATAATAGCGTTGATAGCTATTGACAGGCCAGACGTTGACAGCCAGCGGAGCAGCACGCCGCAGACTCCCTTGGTATCTTTAGGGTGACTGATAGGGTGGAGAGAGGGTGGGAGCTGGTAGGAGCCGCAGGCTATTGCAGCCAGATATCTCTAGAATTTCACTCATACATTCAACTCCGAAACACGGAAGAAAACAAAGAAAAACGAACTTTATATACAGAAGTACATGGCCCATACTCGCGCGCGCCCTTTAAACGGTTACGTCCCTACTCCCTTTAAAAGCCACGTAAGCGGTGTAGTAAGTTCGCGGGCGATTTAATTCGCGTTCCTATATGTTGCTACATCATGTACGCTTGAAATCAGCTCAAATCGCAATTTAGATTTTTTTCATATATTTCGACCTAATCAGAGTGTGAGCCTCTCCTTAACGCACGGTCTCGATATTCATACTGAAAAACACCTGACAAGGGTAACAAGTGCCAGCATGTCACCTGTCAATGTCCCTCGTGTAAGGCCACACAGGCAAGCTAGTAGGAATCTGTAAGTAAGCCAGCAAGTTCCCGCACAAAAATTCTACCTGTAACACTGCAGGTAATTAAGCGTAAAAATACAAAGCAGGGACCAATTATGCTTGAAAGAGTAGTCATTTCATATTTTGACCAAGGTCATAGGTATAAATAACCGGGGAGAAATGGATGGTAGCCAAAATAAATCCCACCCTAAAGACCACGGATATCGCTAACAGATTGATAAGCATGTAAAAATAGATAGAGTGAGAGAGCAAGAGAGAGAGAGAGAGAGAGAGAGAGAGAGAGAGAGAGAGAGAGAGAGAGAGAGAGAGAGAGAGAGAGAGAGAGAGAGTAGAGAGAGAGAGAAGAGAGAGAGAGAGGAGAGAGAGAGAGAGAGAGAGAGGAGAGAGAGAGAGGAGAGAGAGAGAGAGAGAGAGAGAGAGAGAGAGAGAGAGAGCCCACCCGCTGACGCTAGTGATACTGTGACGCTAATGACAGCAACAGTGCCTCAACAAACACTTCAGTGATGCTTATATGTATATAATGTTAGTTATTTAGGTTTTTGTATTTATGTGTATATCGCTATATTTACTTGCCCTTAAGATAGGTAGCACACAACAGTGCACCTTTGGGCTTCATGTATGTATATGTATGTTTAAATAAAACAAATAAATAAAATAAAAAGAGAGAGAGAGAGAGATAGAAAGAGGAGAGAGAGAGAGAGAGAGAGAGAGAGAGAGAGAGAGAGAGAGAGGAGAGAGAGAGAGAGAGAGAGAGAGAGAGAGAGAGAGACGAGAGAGAGCGAGAGAGAGAGAGAGAGAGAGAGAGGAGAGAGAGAGAGAGAGAGAGAGAGAGAGAGAGAGAGAGAGGGAGAGATGAGAGAGAGGGAGGAGAGAGAGAGAGAGAGAGAGAGAGTAATAAAGTTTATAATAATAATAATAATAATAATAAAAATAAAGTTTTTTTCCACGGCAGTGTTATTCGTTACCAAAAATTATTTTAAAGAAAATGTCAAAAATTTAAATTACACAGTTTTGATTAAAACATTAAAAAAAAAATTATAAAATGAAAAATAAAAAAAATAATCGTTTTAAAAAATATATTACAGAATATGTAATAAAAATAAGGAATAAAAGCATTATTAAAAAAACAAATATATAAGTAAAATCTTATAAAAGGTACAAAATTTTTTCTACCAAAAGAATATACTTAACATTAAAAAAAAAGTTCTATACTAAAATTAATTTCCATCCCGAAGACAATTTTTGAGTTAGTTTTGAAAGATGTGGGTTACATTTTAAAACTACGACGGGGGGCTTTTCCCATAACCTGGGCCCTTTTACAGAGAGAGATCGGGCCCCCCAGTCTGTTTTGATCTTGGGACGTACAGGTATCTCTGTCTGGGGGTGCTACAGTAACGCCCCCTACATTTGGAAAAGTCAGATTAGGAAAAAGGGGGTTATATACCTAAACATAGTGACCCTGTGTGGATTTATTTGGTTTTTTAAACATTCAGCCATTGTAGTTCTTTAAAAATTGGAGTCACGTGATCGTATTTTCCGGGCCTTCCCGCTAAAATTTTGCTGCAAAATTCTGTATTTTTTGAACATTTTTTTAGGAGAGTTGTGTTTGCTGTGCCCCATTTACATTGCAATAATTAATAATGCTAAGTTCAAGTGATTGATAATTTGCTGTGCGAGTATCCCTGCGAAAATATTCTTATTCTTTTTACATACATTAGATTTCCGGTCATTTTTTTTACTCATTTACATACATGTTTTTAAAAGTCAGGCCCCTGTCCATGTGTGCCCAAGGTTTTTACTGTGGGGGGGGTTTGAAGGTTGTGTCGTGGTGCTGTATGGGGAGTTTGTCGGGTATCTGGGATAATGTTGAAGGTCCCTTTGAACATACCTGTGTTTTTTTAGTATTCAGTATTAAACCATTTTTCAGAAAGTAAGCTTTGTTTTATGAAATTTCCTGTTTTTTCTTAATGGGGGTGTCAGGTTATTGATAGGTTGTTGTGTGGATTTTTGTGTCTCACGTTTGCACTAATATACAGTCATTAAAAAAGGGGCATATCTTCACGAAAATTTTTTAAAAAATATTGGGCCCAAATATAGAGCCCCGCGGGACACCGTACGTAACATGTTTTCGAAGAAGTATTGTTTTTTGATCGACTGACTGCGTTCTCCATTTTGGTAAATGTCAAACCAGAAAGTATCAAATTTGTGTTGCAAGTTTCTTTAGTAGGATGGTGTGGTTTACACTGTCAAAGCTTTAGATACCCCATAAGGATAAAGTGACCCCTGCTTCCTGTCCAGGTGCATAAATTTGGTTTTGTAATTACAGAAGGGTGTTCGGTTGATAATTTAGACGAAAGCCATGCTGGTTGTTAAAGGAGATCATTGACTCGAGAAATTGTGAGTTGAGTAGCAAAAAGTTTTCAATTACCTTAGAATAAAGGGAGGAGGGGAAAAAAAAAAGGGGGGGTAATTTCTGACATAATTGTGTCTCCCTTCTTGTAAAGGGGAACGATAGCAGCTTTATATTCGGAAAAAGACCCGGTTTCGATGGAGGGTTTTAGTAAAAGTCAAAAAATTTAAGCTAAAAAATAAAGTGAACTTTAACGAAAGCAGGGGGAAATTATCGATCCAAACGTTTGGTTGTTAAGGTGCTTGATAGTTTAAAATGACGTGTTCGTATCGACGGGTTGGGCCGGGAAATGTTCTAGACGAGGATACGTAGGTCCTTTAGTTTCACTTTGGGGCGGGGGTGTTACGCGGGGCTGTTGTGTTTTTTTTGAAATAGTTTCACAAACAGTTTTCGAAAAAAGTTAAAAACTTCCGCTTACTTTTTTCAGCATATGATGTGTTGGCATTAGACACCTTTTAAAGGGGAGGGATTGGGCCCCTTTAATAATTTTCCAAGTAGCGGCAATGTTATTCTTAGAATTAAGAAATAGATCGTGATAGTTCTCTTCCTTGTTTTATCTATAGTTTCCCTTTACATGTTTGTTTTTTATCCTTGTTTTGGGGGCCTGCAGAGTGTGGCTCGTTCTGTGGCTTTGAGATTCGTTGAGCGGTATTTCGTGTTTGTTATTGCTTCCCGAATCTGATGGGTCATCCACGGGGCGGGGGACGGCGTATTTCCTTTGTAACCATGGGGCGCACCCAATCCAGGCACTTTTTTATCGTGGATGTTAGTATGTCTACTTGTTCATTTACATCGTCTGTATTAAATATTTTACCGAGCCCTATCACTTTCATTAAGTAATTGTGAGCAGAATGTGTCCCTATCATAGTGTGACATGTCACGAATAGTTTTAATGATACGGGGTCGTTTTTGTTTACTTATATTGACGGTGACACTGACAAGGTCATGGTCCGCTATGGGATGAGGAATGATGTCAGAGGTCAGCACCGAGTCAGGCTTGTTAGTGATGATAACGTCAAGTAGTGTGGCGGAGGTGGGAGTGACTCGAGTGGGCTTGCTAATTACACTGGTCGACAAAAAAAAATCGAAGATATGGTTCTGGACTAAATGAAGCTGAGTTATGGGTAAATCGACCCTGCTGAACACGAATCTGATGTTCAAATTAACTCTATCACCCAGTTTTTGAGAACCAGACGCAATTCATGAAAAAATATGGGTAAAATCAGCAGAAATAGGTTTTCACCAAGGGTTTTCATTTTAAACTCTTTAATCTTTTCTTTTCTCAAGCCTATTTAGGCAGGGGATTTGTTTTGGGAGTCAGTGTGGTTGTGGCAGTGAGCAGGGGGAGGGTTTGTGCTTTGCTGCGTATTGGCGAGAGGTTAGCAGGCTGTGTAGTACATTTTTACCTACTGATTCGTACAGGTATTGACATATGTTTTAAACATCTTATTTTTTCTTTGCAGATATGATGTGTTTTGATTTAGTGGAGTCCTAATTTTAGTTTTGGGTTTACCGTAATATAGTACCTTGGTACCGGCTGTGATGGAGCGCCGTAACTGTGTGAATGCATGGACAGTTTTTGGTACAATAGTGGATTTTTTACCCGTGACAGTCTGAAGAACCTTTTACAAAGAATGTTTTAAAGCAGCTTATCTGCATTACTTCAAGTGCCGTATAGGTGATCAAGATAAGAAATGGGCCCCTCACGTAGCATGCAGACCCTGTGTGAACCACTTTGAATTAATGGATGGTTGGCAAACGGCCATCAGCAGGCATTCGGCATCCAATGGTTTGGCCGTGAACAAAAGGATCACAGTACGACTGCTACTTCTGCCTCACTACATCAAAGGATATTCAGTAAAAACGCGAGCTAAAATTAGGTATCCTGACGTACCTTGTGCCATCAGGCCTGTGCCAAAATTGGTCCTGATCTCCCCGTTCCAAATGTTCCAATTGCAACGTTGCTATAAGTGAATCAGATTCGAACGAGGAGGATAATCCCATGGATACAGACTTTCAAGAAAGGGCAGACAACAGAGAGCCCAAATTCATCAGTCAGGAAATGTACATGACCTTTCTAGGGACCTAGATCTACCAAGGAAAAAGTGAAGTCTTGGAAACTCGTCTCAAGGAATGGAATTTGCTACAAGAAAAGAGTTCTCATCACTACGTTTCGTCGTAGACTAAAGAACTTTCAAGCTTTTTCAAGATGGAACACAAGCTCTGTTACTGTTTTGATGTTGACACACTCATGGAACAACTTTGTGAGTCTCACACTTTATGATAAGAAATGAGTGGCGGCTGTTCATAGATTCGGAAATAAGCAAACCGCTAAAGGCCGTTCCTTCTGCCATAAAGGGAAATAAGCTTTTTTTTTGAAAGGGTGTTCCAATTTTTGCCCGGGGGCATTTTTTTTGGCCAAGGGGAACATTAAAAA
>JACEEZ010020300.1:0-12500 GCA_016584305.1 Chionoecetes opilio
CCCAACTCACGATAACTCCGATACCACGCGTGAGTCTCCATGCAGGCTCCTTTCGCATACCAAGCAGCTCTCGACAAGAAACATCAACTTGCCCCAGCCACGAGCCTTGTGGGCACCCCATTGGCCTCCTCCACGCCGGATTGTCTCTTACAGATACAACCCGATGGAAAGGATCGGTTTCAGGGTAGCGTGCCACATGCTTATATAGCCGAAGTTGGCGTTGACGGACTATGCAGGTAATAGGCCTCGATTCAGTCCCACGGTGCAATCGCTGATTTGACACGTAATCATCCCAGCGATACCCCATGATTCTGCGAAGACACTTATTATCAAAGCCATTGATTCGTCTCTTCAAGTCACTATTTAGTGTCCATGTCTCACAACCATATAGTAAGACAGGAATCACAAGCAGCTTGAAGATCCGGATCTTTGTCCTCCTGCACAGGTACCGACAACGCCAAATACTCCCGCTGAGCGAGTCCATAGCACCGTGGGCTATGCCAATCCGCCGTAAGACTTCTTGACGTGACTCGCCGTCACTATGGACTGCGCTACCAAAATATGTAAAACTTTCCAAGATCTCAATGACCTCGCCGCATGCATGAGACTGTACTGCTTCATCTAGTAAATCTCCAAACACATGGACCTTGGTCTAAAGCCATGAGACCTCAAGTCCCAAAGGCTTTGCCTCCGCGTGTAGCGCCTCGAGAGCCATCACCAGGACCTCCAAGGACTCAGCAAAGATTACTGCATCATCGGCAAAAAACAGGATCAGTGATCTTGGTGCTGCCAACGGATGCTCCACAATCACTTTGATCTACAACCTTGTCCAATACCCAGTCCATACAAGCGTTGAAAAGTGATGGGGCAAGGACGCACCCTTGCCTCACTCCTGTATTAACAGGAAAGAAGCTGGATACACCTGCCCCACACTTCACAGCACTCTCAGTCCCAGAATACAGACCGGTTATCAAACCAATAGTCCTTGCAGGAATCCCGCGAAGTCGCAGAAGATCCCAAAGTGACTCACGATGCACTGAGTCAAACGCCTTCTTGAGATCAACATAGGCTGCAAGCATCCCCTGTCGAAACTCACGTCGGCGTTCCACCAGGACACGAAGCGCTAGGATACGGTCCGTTTTTGACTTACCAGGTGAACCCAGACTGCTGAGGTCTCTGATCTTCACCAGATGACTGCGGATCCGTGTCAGCAATAGATGGGCAAGCACCTTGCCTGGCACGCTGAGCAGTGTAATACCGCAGTAATTGTTGCAGTTCTGACGGTCCCCATGCCCTTTCCAGATAGGGACGACTAGCCCACTTTTCCAGTCAGGAGGAATGGTACCTGATTGCCACACGGCAGTCAGGACAGCATGCAACCCACGGATCATGGCGTCACCCCCAGCTTTGAGGAGCTCCGCACTGATATTACGACCACCATCTGCCTTTCCACCCCTCAACTTAGCTACAGCCTCTCTGACTTCGTCTAGAGAGGGTGCGGCTTCGTCAATAGGAGGATCAGCATCCACTGCCCGTAATCCAGTGGTGAGAAGCTGCTCAGTTGGAGGGTCCACCGTGAACAACTGCCCAAAGTACTCAGCCCAACGAGCCATCTGCCCATCCATGTCCGACACGAGGCGCCCATCTGCTGCTCGAATAACACTCGCCCGAGATGGAGACTTGAACGGAGCTTCTTCAGGGCTCGGTAGTCGGGTCGGAGGTCATTTGCGTTCAAATGACCCTCGACACTCGGCGGGGATTATACTAAGTATTAATTGTTAATAAAATATGTTAAGCAAGATATCATGTCTCTTTAGTTTCTCTTTATGATACAAAATATATTATTGACATATATCTTTACCAATGATGTGCTATGATCATGCACATTTTGCCCACGTTGCAATTCACAGGTGATGTGAATTTCTCTTCATATGTGGTGTTTTGTCAAATGGTATGACAATTGTTAAAGTGTGTGGCGGCAATTACCTCGTAACGCTGCTGTTATCATGGCTGCATTAACGTCCCTCTCAGATAAGCCAGTATGAGTATACATCGGAACCACCACTGTCATTCGTTACCTGCTATATTATTGTCTCCCATGCGGAATTCACAACGTTACACTGTGTATCAATATATCCGTTTATATAAACAAAATATTACTCATTGTTGACACTGTTTTACGCTATATGGTGATACATGGCATATTCCTGCCATCAGGACTACCAACATATAGCTGGTATCACACTATGTTTTCGTTTTCTTCGTTCCGTAGTGTCAGAATATTTCGCGCATATAGTGCACCGATACTTCTTTTACCCATAGTACTATAGTCTATTCACTTAAGCTGGATTCTTGGTAGCTGCTCGCTGCCTAGACGAGTTTGTAAGGACGTCGCTGATTGGCTGATAGACTCGGGCTGGGTGGTGATGGTGGTGGTACTTGCCTCGCCGCAACCCAAAACCCTTGCCTTGCCTTAGAAAAATATTCATATTTCTTGGCTTTACTCATCTCTTACACAAGATAGGCCTATTTTGTTTGCATCAGTGAATCAGGCAGTGATTGTTCAACAACAACACGCCATTCATAACTCAATAGGGTAAAAAATAAAGTCATGACTGACTATCACAAGAGTAGGCGGACTTTTAGGTTTTCAGTGCATTGAAATGTTGTACTCCTACCCGATATTACCAAACTACCAGATGATATTTATGAAAGCTGAGGCTACCATCGTGTTCATAATACATTGCTGCATATCATGAGCATAAAAAAATTAAACTAAGACTACACTAATATTAAGATAATTGAAGGAAAGTAAAAGAGTGTATAAAAAATGTTTCTTGCTTATTTTGCTTCAACTCGCTGTAATTCCATAAGTTTTGGTCGCATTCAATTTTCAAGAACTGTTTCAAAATCCTTATACTTTTCCGCTTCTTGTGGTATGTAGCACGTACCAATAAAGAAAAGAGTAGGTGGTCAAAATGGCTAAGAAAGTTA
The DNA here is from genome assembly GCA_016584305.1 of Chionoecetes opilio. NCBI lineage: Eukaryota > Metazoa > Arthropoda > Malacostraca > Decapoda > Majidae > Chionoecetes > Chionoecetes opilio. The sequence goes on from JACEEZ010020300.1 coordinate 2,995, forward strand.
AACTACTACTGCAAACTGGCACAGTGACAGGTGAGCATTGCTCCTATACAGGAGAGACTTTTTCTCGGGAGAGCTATCAGAGGCTCCACCCGTCACGGCACCAGTTTTGAAACAGTTTTAACTTTCTTAGCCATTTTGACCACCTACTCTTTTCCTTATTGGTACGTGCTACATCCCACAGGTAGCGGAAAAGTATAAGGATTTTGAAACAGTTCTTGAAAATTGAATGCGACCAAAACTTATGGAATTACAGCGAGTTGAAGCAAAATAAGCAAGAAACATTTTTTATACACTCTTTTACTTTCCTTCAATTATCTTAATATTAGTGTAGTCTTAGTGTAATTTTTTTATGCTCATGATATGCAGCAATGTATTATGAACACGATGGTAGCCTCAGCTTTCATAAATATCATCTGGTAGTTTGGTAATATCGGGTAGGAGTACAACATTTCAATGCACTGAAAACCTAAAAGTCCGCCTACTCTTGTGATAGTCAGTCATGACTTTATTTTTTACCCTATTGAGTTATGAATGGCGTGTTGTTGTTGAACAATCACTGCCTGATTCACTGATGCAAACAAAATAGGCCTATCTTGTGTAAGAGATGAGTAAAGCCAAGAAATATGAATATTTTTCTAAGGCAAGGCAAGGGTTTTGGGTTGCGGCGAGGCAAGTACCACCACCATCACCACCCAGCCCGAGTCTATCAGCCAATCAGCGACGTCCTTACAAACTCGGCTAGGCATCGAGCAGCTCCCAGCCCAGGAATCCAGCTTAAGTGAATAGACTATAGTACATGCAAAAATGAGCCGGGTGAGCGGGACATGGAGAGTGCCACGGCGTGGCGTGGCAGCGCGTGCCGGTGTCACGTGCACAGCAGTCTGTGTATGCGGTGCAGTCCACCTTTGTTTACTAACAAAAGAAAGCGCAAACTGCGCATGCGCGGTGGCGAATATTTTTTTAGTAAATTGATTTAAAGGGCCTAACATGACTTGTTGATCAACAAAGGCATATCCAGGCGTCCAACGACAAGAAATCTGTCTTTGTTTATCAACAAAAAGGGGGGGAACGCGAAGTGCGCATGCGCGGAGGCGAAAGGTTACTAACAAAGACTGCTTGTGCTTCATTACAGACTCTAACTTTTTTTTTTTTTTTTTTACATCACAAGGAACTGGCCAAGGGCACAACAAAAATGGGTAACACAAAGCCCGCTTAGTTGCCAGTCCCTATAAAGAAGACAGTAAGAAAATAAAATAAAAACAGCGGGGTAGGCCAATTTAGTTCGGGAGGTGTCTTGTTACTCTTCTTTTGAAAAGGTTTAAGTCATAGGAAAGTGGAAAAATAGAAACAGGAAGAGAGTTCCAGAGTTTACCAGTGAAAGGGATGAAAGAGTAAATACTGATTACTCTTGCATTGGGTAGATGGACAGAATAGGGATGAAATGATAGAAAGTCTTTGCGCGAGGCCGCGGGTTGGGGGAGGCATGCAGTTAGCAAGTTCAGAAGAGCAGTGACCATGAAAATAACGGTAGAAGAGAGCAAGAGAAGAAACATTGCGGCGGTGTTTTTAAAGATTGAAGACAGTCAGTCGAGGAGAGGAGTTGATGAGACGATAAGCTTTTGACTCAACCCTGTTTGGGAGAGCTGTATGAGTGATCTCCCCAAACATGTGAGACATATTCCATACATGGGGGGATAAGACCCCGGGTAGAGGGGCAAGCATTGGGAGGGAGAAAAAAAAGGACGCAGACGCCACAGCACCCCTTTAACTTCTTAGAACTTTTTTTAGCAAGAGATGAGATGTGAGATTTCCAGTTCAGATTTTAGTAAAGGATAGTCCTAGCATGTTCATTTTTAGAAGAAGGGACAGTTGAGTGTCATTGAAGAAGAGGGGATAGTTTATCTGGTAGGTTTTGTTTGAGTAGATAGGTGAAGAAATTGGGTTTTTGAGGCATTGAACAAAACAAGGTTTGCTTTGCCCCAATCAGAAATTATAAAGATCAGCATTTAGGCGCTCGGGGGCATGTATCTCTGCTAACTTTATCTCTGTGTGTGTGGGGGGGGGGGGGGGTGAACAATAATTTTTTACGGAGAAATCTTCCACACCCCACACCACACACACACACACACACACACACACACATACATACCCACGCATACACCCACACACACACACACCACACCACACCAACACACACACACACACACACACACACACACACACACCAGACATACACAAACAAAACACACACACACAGGCATAACACATACACAACAACACCACAAAACACACACACAGGGTACTCCGTAGTGTAGTGGGTTTGCAAAGCTTGGTTCACAACCGAGGAGTCCCGGGTTTGTTCCCCGGGCGGAGCGGAAACAGATGGGTTGTTTCCTTAAAACCCGAGCCCCTGTCCACCCAGCAGTGAATGGATACCGGGTGTTAGCCGAGGTTTGTGACCTACTCTCCGGGGTGCTGGCTTCGGCCAGCACAAAGCACTAAGGATAAATGATAAAAATATTGATATGGAGACGGGGCCACACGAGCATTGCTCTGGCCCTGTAAGTTACAACTAGATGGATGAATACACACACCACACACACACACAGAAGTGGAGTAGAGTAATGGCACTGTTTTGATTATAGATTCTTAACCAGCTCGTAAAAGGTAATAAATTGCTAATGATTTCCTCCCTTCCCTTCCCCTCCCTCTAACACTTCAACCTTATCTTCCCCCAGCCCCTCGTTCCCCTCCTCTGCCTTGCCGTACCCAGACCCACACCTCTGCCTTGCCGTACCCAGACCCACACCTCTGCCTTGCCGTACCCAGACCCACACCGCCACACAAAGCAACACCAACCGTGATATAGAGGGACTAACCGTGATGGGTTTACTCAAAGGGGCCAAACCGTCACCATTACGTATTAGCAGACCAATCTAATCTATAATGACCTCACTTTGTAGTTTGTATACGATGAAATAATATGAAGTGGTAAATATCAAGACATTGAAAAAAAAGTTAACTATCTAATAGCCACCGTGTTGTTTGTGTTACTAACATGTAATGTTGTTGTTATGATTTTTGTAAATGTTATTAGTACCATTATAAGTGGTAAGTGTTGTAATGGTACCTGTGGAAATTTATGTCACATAAATATATTTAATATGAGGTCTTACCTATACATAACCCACCGTCTATCTCATCCCGACCCAATACCCCAAATAGTCAACTAACTAGGATACTTATCGGTGGATAGTGGGTTGAAATCGCTGTAGGCTTTTAATCAATACTGCCTGTCTTGTTATCCGCAATGGTCGCCGTGATCGAGGCCGCCCGTGAAGGGCGGAGGCGTTATTGTTGTGGGCGTCAGGAGGTCTTCACACCTAGCTATCTTGACGCGGCGGATATAATCAGTGTGTCGTATTTAACATGTCCTTTGATTTAACACTTATATGCACAAAATGAACATATGTACAAATCTCTTCATTATAATCAGAGAAGAGACGTTAATCCCGCGAGGGCTGGAATGGTACTTATATATACAATTACGTATATATTTAATCAGAGATGTTGTTCTCTCGAGGACTCGGAGTGTACTAACCTCTCCGTGGGTGGAGCGGGCAGCGGCCACCACAAATTACACGTGTCACCTTTCAGGTAGGCGGCAAGTGGACCACCACAATTGGTGCAAATCTAAAGGACGGCGGCCAATGACCGGTCGCTCCAAATTAAGGTGGAAATGCTTAATAACCACTGGGAATGATAATTTGTATTATCCCAGTAGTTATCATTTACTTAAATTACCTTAATAAATATCCATTACCATTATAATTATATATATACATCCCGACGCACCCCCTATGATGAGCGGACAATACCTCCCACACAAGGGGGGGGGGGAAACAAGACCACCATCTAACAATTATTGAGAGGGTGGTTGGTGGATAACTTCCACAACTGGGGGCCGGCGAAAACTGAAGTTCCGTTTCATGTGACATCACCCCAGGCCATATAGCGCCGGAATATTTTAATAGAGGTTTCGGCACTTTGGTCTTTGACTATTTTGAAATTTATAGCCCTGATAGAGGTACAAGTGAATATGCAGACATATACTTGATCGGGGTGAGAGTTATCTCCTGTAATTATAATATCCCCAGTATAGTCCTCACCATTGACCTCAATTGGTTTTAGGATCTCTCTATCAGCGAAAAGTTCAGGGGGACCTAGATAGCAGGCTAGTCTACCTTCAGATCTATTAAATTTAATCAAAGATTTGAGGTAATATTTGACTGCCTGTCTACCATGATGTATCTAAAATTTACACCTGATATCGACTAATGTTGTAGCCATTCCGCCATGTAATGAGTTCCTATAATATTCTTCCACCAACAATTTATAAAGATGATGGCGTTTGGGAATTAGGATGGGATGGCAGGTGGTATTTGGAAGATCAGCTTTCAAATTTCGTCCTCGACACCTAATTATGCCCTCGTGATCTAGGTACAGACCTAATAATTTTGGTCATTTGTTACTATGGGGGCTGGCTGAGGCCAAGAGCTGATATTCCCCAGGAAATACCTGTTTTTGTATTGTTCTGACCCAAAACTTCAAGGGATCAGAGCTATCCCTTTTAATTGATTGGAAGACAAAATTAGTAGACTTGATTAGTTTGCTCGATAAGGAAAACCTTTCTATGTCTATCACAGGATCTGGGATCAATTCAGGTTCCCTTATTATATCTACAGATATGTCTGGCTGAGTGGAAACCTGTTTAGGATCAATATTACACTCTTTCAGCCAGGTTGGGTCCTTAAACTATAATCCTGTGTTCAATTAGAGGGTATTATCTCCTCGCGACACATTATTATTAGGATTTTCATTAGTGGCGATGTATTGATTATGAACTGGAATACCACTTTCCTCTACTACCTCACTAATTGGTGTGGGCAAGAAAGTGGTTCCAATTTTGGTAATTAATAGGGCTTGTGCATGACTAGGAATACTCTCCTTTTGTTCGGCTTGGTGAGTATGTGGGATGGGCCCCATTACCACCTTACCACCAGCACTGGTGAACATAGAAACGTTATGTATTTTGATGGCCTTCCTTAGGTAACGTCCAAAATAATCAGCGCGTATTATTAATTGGAAGGGACCATCAACGTCTTTGCAGGTATTACTAACTAGTTTAACACCATTATCCCTCAGCATTTCAGCTGTGTCTTTTAGTCCATTAACAGTTAAACTAATACCAATATTATTAAATACTACAGCAGCTACCCTGCATTTATATTTTCCTAATTGGACTAGGGGTTGAGCTATGTCAAAGGTTTGAGCCTCTGTATTGGCAAGAAAACCTGATATGGCTAAATTCACTTTATTAATTATGGGTAGTTGTAATAATTCAACTATCTCCCTGCTTATGAAGGATCTTTGTGCACCACTGTCAAACATTGTCTTTACTATGACTGCATTACCATTGTAGATCACCTTCAATTCGGCAGTAGGAACAGCTGCTGAACTACTCTTATTAGTGACTGCCATGTTAACTACTGTAGGGTCTGAGTTATTATCACTGTTAGGACAAAGAGCGATGTTATGTATAGATTGTTTACATTTCCTACAAGCTCTTAAGCTTATAGGGCATGCATTTGAAGCATGTTTACCACGGAGACGGGTTAGGCAATTACCAAGGCTCATTAACCTTTCAACTCTGGTGTAACAATCTGAATATATATTACATGTGGAGGGTGGATGTCCCCCCTCACATAAGACACAATTTATTCTTCGTACTTCACTAGAAGTAGCCCTGGAATTAGGGATTGTATCAATTATTTGAGTAGGTCTAAGTGGTTTATTGGTAGGCTGAGAAGTTTGAATCTTAATTACAGGCTGTTTGATTTGCGCAACTTTAACAGGCGCAGGATAAATACCTACTAACGAGGGATCTTTAAACTCTAAGGGTGGCTAATATAGCTGATTACCCTTATTTGTAACAATCTTGATATCCCGGTGGGGGGGTGCCTGCTCAATACCTTGCAAATTTAGGGTTAAAGAAACTTTAGATGATGGAATATGAGCACACTCAAGTAATCCCTCATATTCAATTACTTTATCGAGATATCTTTGACACTGTTTGTTCATAATTGATCACACAATTGTGAATAATTTCTTTATCCCCAGCTTGTCTTAATTGAACTTCATATAGGAAGTAAGCCTCCTCATATTTATTCCATTGCTCATTTAACAATGGTAGACCTGTCTTTAAATTAATATAATCAATAGGTATTGCCTTAATTGCGTCCTCACACTTACTATATATTCGTGTGATCATTGCTAATTTAGCTGATAATGAATGTTTAACTAATTTCCCGCAGATTTAGTTAATAACTAAGTCAAATAAAATATTAAATGCAAGATCACGTCACTAGAATTAATTGTGAGTTGATAATTATTGATTATATCCTATGTGGTGGTAGTGTCTGCTCGGCCTTACAAGACGCGTAGCAAGGCGTATATAATTTCAACCACCACAACTAACTACGTAACCTCTGATGTTATCTACTACCTGGCGTATGGTAGTTGAACGGCTGTTGAATCGTTCCTGACGCCGCGAAACACCTCACCTCCACTCCTTCAACCAGCGGTTGTGATAGGCTCATAATTTCGCCTCACAACGACCACTTTGAATCATACATGAACACCAATATTCCTCACTCGGGGCACCAGTGTGGAAATTTATGTCACATAAATATATTTAGTTTGAGGTTTTACCTATACAAAACCCATCGTCTATCTCATCCCGACACAATACCCCAACTAGTCAACTAACTAGGATACTTATCGGTGGATAGTTGGTTGAAATCGCTGTAGGCTTTTAATCAATACTGCCTGTCTTGTTATCCGATATGGTCGTCGTGATCGAGGCCGCCCGTGAAGGGCGGAGGCTTTATTGTTGTGGGCGTCAGGAGGTTTTCACACCTAGTTATCTTGACGCGGCGGATATAATCCGTGTGTCGTATTTAACACGTCCTTTGATTTAACACTATTAAGCACAAAATGAACGTATGTAAAAATTTCTTCATTATAATCAGAGAAGAGACGTTAATCCCGCGAGGGCTGGAATGGTACTTATATATATACAAGTACGTATATATTTAATAAGAGATGTTGTTCTCTCGAGGGCTCGGAGTGTACTTACCTCTCCGTGGGTGGAGAGGGCAGCGGCCACCACAAATTACACGTGTCACCTTTCAGGTAGACGGCAGGTGGACCACCACAATTGGTGCAAATTTAAAGGACGGCAGCCAATGACCGGTCGCTCCAAATTAAGGTGGAAATGCTTAATAACCACTGGGAATGTTAATTTATATTATCCCAGTAGTTATCATTTACTTAAATTACCTTAATAAATACCCATTACCATTATAATTATATATATACATCCCTACGCACCCCCTATGATGAGTAGACAATACCTTCCTCACTAAGGGGGGGGGGGGGGGAACAAGACAACTACTCTACCAATTATTGCGAGTGTGGTTGGTAGATAATTTCCACAGTAGCAGCAACAATACGTACCACTACCACTACTACTTCTATCACTTCTACCACAACTGATGATAACAATGATAACAACTCAACATCCTTAGCAAATATATAAACAACTTTTCCTTGTCCATCAACCTCCTTCCTCTTCTTCCTTCTTCTACTTCCTTCCACATTTTCTCCAATCTCTCCTTTCATGTCCCTTCACTCCCACACTTTATCATCTTCCTCCTTCCTCCACCTCAATATTCTGCCTCACTCTCATCTCCACTTTACAACTCGTGACTTCCTTTTCTTGTCACTTCCTCCCCTCTTCCTGGCTTCTCATTCCTCCTAGGCGTCACTTTATCCTCTGTCCTTAACCATCATTCTCTCACGACACTCTTGTCTTGCTTTACTATTCTACTTTTATGCTATTTAGGTTCTTATATATAATTCATTTCTACTACTCCACATTTCCATCTCATTTCTTGCTTTTTCAGATTATTTATTTCTCTATTGATTTGTCTGCTGATCTCTCTCTCTCTCTCCTCTCTCTCCTCTCTTCTCTCTCTCTCTCTCTCTCTCTCTCCTCTCTCTCTCTCTCTCTCTCTCTCTCTCTCTCTCTCTCTCTCTCTCTCTCTCTCTCTCTCTCTCTCTCTCTCTCTCTCTCTCTCTCTCCCTCCTCTCTCTCTCTCTCTCTCTCTCTCTCTCTCCTCTCTCTCTCTCTCTCTCTCTCTCTCTCTCTCTCTCTCTCTCTCTCTCTATATATATATATATATATTATATATAATGTATATATGTAATCATATACGGAACAAAATGATACTCGAATCACCAACCTCACATTCAACACAAAGGCAATGACGGCTGGAAGGAGTCAACACAGGTGACAAACGAGCAGTCACACACCAAGCAATCGGTGGAAGCGTACCTACAAAGGAGAGAAAACAAGGATCAGTTGGTGGTTTTCAATTATTTTTTGGCATTATTTAAACGTATATATATAATTTTAGCTTTTCTGTATTGTTTTTACCCTTTTGTACTGAATGAGTGAAGTGTTGAATCAAATGGTTGGTGATATGTGTGTGTGTGTGTGTGTGTGTGTGTGTGTGTGTGTGTGTGTGTGTGTGTGTGTGTGTGTGTGTGTGTGTGTGTGTGTGTGTGTGTGTGTGTGTGTGTGTGTGTGTGTGTGTGTGTGTGTGTGTGTGTGTGTGTGTGTGTGTGTGTGTGTGTGTGTGTATGTGTGTGTGTGTGTGTGTGTGTGTGTGTGAATTGTTCTGCTTGATATCCCGTCAAATCCATAACATGCATGAACACGTTGACATTTGCACAAGTACACACAGTAAATGATAAGAAGACTCGACCTGGCGTTGGGGAAAAAGATCGTCATACGGTTGAAGCACTTGGTGAAAAATACATAGCAGGATATAGAATAAATCCTCCAATAGTATAGTACAGCTAAAGATGGGAGCATACGCTATGCTGCGCGAGGCATTGGGTGCTCATCTCAGTGGCATTAGCCCTTAGAACCTGTGGTGGGTGAAGACCCGTTTCCCCGGGAGACAAGGCTAGTGTGACACCCGGGTTACCACAGTTACCTTCCCCAGGTTACCCCAGGTATCCATTTATCAACCCCGAAAGGAAGGAGTAGCAGCTGGTTTGGCTGGTCGCCGACCTGCCCTGGTCCGGATTCGAACCAGGGTCCGCAGATTCGGAGCCAGGCACGCTAGCCACTACACCACGGAGGCGAAACTACTATACTATAGAGTGGGATATAAACACAAACACAAAATCACGACCATGAACAATACGTCAAAACACCATAAAAAATTAACAAGGCTATGACACTAAATGGTAAAAGCTAGGGATTCGCATTCCAAGACAAGGAAAGACACACAACATACACAAACCGACGTATATAAGTCACATGACAATACAGTAACTCAGCAACGTAATAGGAACACAAGAAAATAAGGAGG
>JACEEZ010020300.1:17500-55000 GCA_016584305.1 Chionoecetes opilio
CATCAGCATATTATATTTCTTCTATTTTTTTTTCAACATTACTACTATTTTAATAATTATCATTATCACTATCATTAATAGCGATACCATTATCATAATTGTTATTTCTTCCTGTGTGTGTGAATGTGTGTGTGTGTGTGTGTGTGGTGTGTGGTGTGTGTGGTGTGTGTGTGGTGTGTGTGTGTGGTGTGTGTGTGTGTGTGTGTGTGGTGTGTGTGTGTGTGTATTAATCTAGTTGGATTTAAAGGACCTGAGCTACACTAGTATGGCCCTGTATCCATATCTACATTTCCAATTTGCATCCTTAGTGTTTAGTGCTGGCCGAAGCCACCATTCCGGAAGGCGGGTCACAAACATCCGGGTAACACCCGGTACCCATTCACTGCTGGGTGGACAGGGGCTCGGGTTTTAAGGAGACCGTCCATCTTTTCTCCGCTTCGCCCGGGTATCGAACCCGGGACTTCTCGGTTGTGAGCCGAGCGTGCTAACCACTGCCCCGCTACCGGAGTACCGCTGTGTGTGTGTGTATGTGTGCGTGCGTGCGTGCGTGCGTGCGTGCGTGCGTGTGACAGAGGTCTACGTAGTTGCATAACTAAAGTACAAGGAAATTATACATCTACATACATGCAATATATTTTCATCTAGCGTGTCTGGACATACTGTACTACGTATGTAGTACATACCGATAACACTAGGTAACAACGATTTTGTTACAGAAGACCAATTAGGTGTTCCTAGCTAATTTAGGTATGCTGATTTCAAATCTATAATTATATTTTTTCTATCACGTCTAGATTGTGTGTAAAATGCAAATCACTTCGCAAAATTTCCTACCACGTCTAGATTTAGGTTTTAATCGGCTTAATGCCAGTAATATGAAATTTTCTTTTCAAGGTTGAGGCAATCAGCAATAAAACCAAGACCACATAATGAAACAGATCCACCACCAGCTCCACCATCAACGACAAGAGACAGCAGTTCATCTGAAGATTATGCTAGTGCATAGATCACTGTATACCTGGACTGTTCACGCGACAGTGTTTTGAATTGCGGGGCTGCATAGGGGCCCGCGGGGCGCCCGACAAAGAGATATAGTGGTCTATGGACTATCATATAGACTGGTTTATCAGTATATATGGTATACTGTAATCTTCGTAAATGTTTGTTCTATAATATTATCAAATAAAAAACAGTAAAACACGCTAAAGAAATGCCATTACGAGACTATGAAGAAATATGCATGAACTTAATATTCACTTCAACTCTTCGCCATTGAAAACTTTGCGAGTCACCTTTTATTATGAAGGGTATCAATAGAAGCGCAATTTTATTAGCTTTCCATTGCTATATTTCGTTATCTGATAAATGAATTAGAACCATGCATAAATTAGCGTTAACTAAATAAATAAAATCATCAATCGGGTAATTTTCCCGATTGATGAGGTTATTTATTTAGGCAACGCTAATTTATACATGGTACTAATTCATTTATCAGAAAACGAAATATATAAGTGCATAGATAACATCATCAATCTGGAAAATTATCCGATTGATGATTTTATTATTTTATTTAACGCTAATTTATGCATGGTTCTAATTAATTTATCAGATAACGAAATACATCAATGGAAAGCTAATAAAATTGCGCTTCTATTGACACCCTTCATGATAAAAGGTGACTCGCAAAGTTTTAAATGGCGAGGAGTTAAGTGAATATTAAATTCATGCATATTTCTTCATAGTCTCGTAATGGCATTTCTTTAGCGTGTTTTACTGTTTTTTATTTGATAATATTATAGAACAAACATTTGCGAAGATTACAGTATATCATATATACTGATAAACCAGTCTATATGATCCGTATATATATATATATGAATCCGAGCGGCCCTCCGACTTCGGGCCCTTGCGCGACAGGCCGATATTCCGTGCGCAGTCCAGGTATATAGTGGTCTATGGCTAGTGATATAGAAACAAGAAAAGAGCATATATGTTCCAGATGCAAATATTTCCCTACATTTGTTAAGTCAAGCGGAGTTAAATGGCCTTATGCGCGATTTGGAATTACCAAAATATAGGCAGAGTTGCTTGGTTCCAGACTTCAAGAATGGAATCTTCTCCAGCCGAACACCAAAGTTTCCTATTTCCGCTATCACCATTTGCAGTTTTCATAATTTTATTTACAATGGGGAAAAAGTTTGTTTCTGCCACGATATCAGTGGCCTGATGGAAAGGATTGGCTCTCGCTATGATCCAAAAGAATGGAGACTGTTCATTGACTCTATTAAAGCTAGCCTTAAAAATGTATTACTGCACAACGGCAATGAAAAAGCTTCAATACCTGTAGCACATGCCACTGGCCTTAATGAGATTTATGAATCAATGGAACTGCTGCTAAGACTCATCAAATATAAGGACCACACATGGAATATTTGTGGCGACCTTAAAGTTGTATCATTTCTTCTTGGGTTACAGTTGGGCTACACAAAGAATATGTGTTTTTTGTGTCTATGGAACAGCAGAGATGACAAGAACCACTACAAAAACATGATTGGCCATCTAGAACTGAACATATTGTTGGTAAACACAATGTGAAACAACCAGCACTTATTGACCCTCAGAAACTACATCTTCCACCACTTCATATTAAATTTGGCCTTATGAAAAATTTCGTCGAGGGTATGGATCATCAAGGTAGTCGTTTCCAATATTTAAAATAGTAAATTAAATAAATTCAAAGCAATATTGACAGATGCTAAGCTAGAAGCTGGAGTATTCACTGGACCACAGATCCGCAGTGTCATCCACGACTCATCGTTTCCATCTAATCTAAATGAGAATGAACTAGGAGCATGGACATCTTTTGTTGAAGTTTGTAAACCTTTTTTTGGAAACACAAAGCTGAAAACCACCGTGAACTCGTTGAAAACATGCTTATATCTTATGAAAAAATGGGATGCAGAATGTCTTGAAAATGCATTTTTTACATTCTCATCTTGACTTCTTCCCGGCCAACCTTGGGCTGTGAGTGACGAGCATGGTGAGCGTTTCCACCAACAGATCTCAGTTATGGAAAACAGATACCAAGGTAATTTCAACCCAAATATGATGGGAGATTATTGTTGGTTCTTGCAGGAGAGCTCGTCATCCTACAAGCGACAAAGGAAGAGGAAACATCAAAGTTTCACTTTACCACAGGAATTCGCATTTCGGTAGTAACAACAAAATACTGACGCGCTTTGGGTGGATGGTTGGGCGCAGGGGTGGTAACTCCGCCTGCGGAATTCTGCTGTCTGTCTTACGCCAGAATAAAGGAGGAAAGACATCCCTATTAACAAATTATTTAAGTATGCTTAACATAAAACTTGGTACGGAAAAGTAGCTTATACGGCTTCCGTAATGTAATCGGGTGAGAAAAAAAAAATAGGGGTTTTCGGTTACACAAAATCTGGACGTGATAGAAAAATTTAGATATCAGATCTGAAATCAGCCTCAGCAATCTAGTAGGAATCAGTAGTTCACGTGTCTGTAACACAAAAAAAGTTGAAAATTGTTGCCTAGTGTAATTCACACTTTGGACCTCACCCCTTCCTTAAGGAACAACCCGGCCAGGCTCCACTAACGACCTCTTAACACCTGCCCCAAGCATTAACACCTAAAAATTACTTCCTCCCTCTATCATCTTACTATCTTCTTACTTCTTACTATCTCCCTTACCCTTTTTCTTCTAAAAATATAATCTTTCCAGCACACCTTTTCTAAGTTTAACTCTCTTGATCCGCTACCGATTACAACCAATCTGATAGATGTGTGTGTGTGTGTGGTGTGTGTGTGTGTGTGTGTGTGTGTGTGTGTGTTGTGTGTGTGGTGTGTGTGTTGTGTGTGTGTGTGTGTGTGTCATTCATTCACCCATGGTCTTGTCCACGCAAGCCAGACTCGCGATTGCCATTTACACCCTCCCAGTGCGAGGTTGGAGCTTATTATTACCGATCATAGGATAATGCTGGGACTTCACACACCAAACACCCCCATTCCCTTGCTCAAGGGAGATAGTAACCGCCCCGAATTTCTCAGTGAAAAATCCCCGGGAGCAGTGAGGATTCGCACCGCATACCACATAATGGAAGGCCAGCACTCTATCAACCTGACCATCGCGCGGTCTACACCACCAACTCGTATACCTGCACTTCAATATTGCACTTGTTAATTTGTTAATATTCTTATTGCACAAGTAAATTTTGCACCTACGTGCTGTTTACGTGACCTTTATACCATGGCGCAGTGACAACTGGAGCAGCGTATAGTTGGTAACACGCCAAGATGCCGGACACTAGGAGTCAAGCCGAGCGCCCCGAGGAGCAGCCGTCAGCGGAGTTGTTTACGATGCAGGTTGTGGACAAGCTTTCTTCGTTGTTGGAGATGCAGCAAGCACAAGCCACATAAGATCGCCGTGTGATGCAGGAGCTTCTGTCACGTGCGTTGGCAACCCGGGATGGTGCGAGTGGCGGAGTGGCTGATGTGGGGGCGCCGATACCCGCACCGCGTCACCACGTTAGCCGCCCCCAAGCCCAGGCACCACACAAGCTTTCTCCCAACGTTTCCTTGCGTGAGTACAAGGTGTGGCGCAGTGCATGGGCGGACTATGAGGAACTGTTGCAGCTTCGGGAGCAGCCCGTACGGACCCAGCTGGCACACTTCCGGTCATGCCTCACCCCTGAGATGCGCGGCACGTTGGCGCACGCCGTTGGCATTGCTGAAGACGACGACACGTTGCCAGTGAAGGAGGTTCTGGATCGACTCACTATACATTTCCAGCGTCAGCGGAATGCTGCCCTGCGGCGTGTGCAGTTTGAGGAACGCCGGCAGCAGGAAGGTGAGTCGTTTGACGAGTTCTCTGTCACCCTCAAGGACCTTGCTGACGACGCGGAGCTGTGTGGCAGCTGCCTGGACGATAGATTAGTGACCTGCATCACGTCCGGTGTGGCTGACCAAGGCCTTCGACAGAAGCTACTTGCGATAGATTCTCCCCTAAGCCTCCCTGAGGCCTTGCGGCTGTGTCGCAGCGAGGAGTCTGCTCTTAACACCGAGACAAACCTCACCAGCTCTCGCAGGACTGTTGGGAGAGCAGTAAGTACGAGACACCGGTACCAGAGCGCATCTCGCCACCGCCATCATGCGGGTAGCGCCAAGTGTGAAGGGGGTGGAGGTGAGCCTCACCTACAAGGACGCCAGAAGCAGTGCAAGGCATGGGGTAAGCGGTGTGACACCTGCGGCATCACAGGACACTACAGCAAGATGTGTCACAAAAAAGGCATCCACCAAGGTCGTACTAGTGAAGGTAGGGGTGCCCAACCTCCTGGTGCCCGAAAAGCCTATAGTTTACGGATCAGGGACGTCAGACTCACTGTCCCGAAACATCGGGCGCCGAAGGTTTTCATCGGGGTCGCCAGCTCAGAATTCCCTATAACTGGCCGGTGTAAGTTGCAACTGGCCGGTGTAAGTTGCAGTTCACTCCCGACACAGGTGCCGAAGCAAACGTGATTGGTTTAAGTCAGCTTCGTTGTTTCGGCCTTAGTGAAAGTGATCTCTCAAACTGCCAGGATGAAGTGTTGGCCGCTAACAAGAGCCGGCTGAGCCCCGTTGGCTCGCTTAAGGCTACACTTACGCTCGGGGAGGCCACTGTTAATAATACCATTGGCGTGTTTCGGGGTGTCGATGATGCTCTTCTTTCCTGGTATGATTCCCGTGCATTGCACATAATTCCCGATGATTATCCTAAACAGATTCTTGCGGTGCGTTGTAACGAGACCTCCTCCCCCCATGCAGAGACCTCTGCATCACATTCCAGCACAGAGGGACGACAGGTAGACAAGGATCGCAAAGCATTCCTGAAGGAGTTCTCTGACGTCCTGGTGGATTCCGGAGACTTTGACAACGGTGCAAGGCTCGCCTCCATGGTGGGGCCTACCCATGATGATCCACCTTCGTCTGACACCCAAACCTTTGCTCGTCACACGCCCAACAGTATTCCGTTGGCTTGGCAGGCGGATACGAAGGCCATGCTGGATACTATGGTTAAGCAAGACATCATAAAGCCGGTAGGTGCTGAGGTGTCTCATTGGTGTCATCCCATGGTTGTCGCTCAAAAGCAGTCTGGCGGTGTTCGAATCACCGTTGACTTGTCAAAGCTTAACCGGCAGGTGCTTCGCCCGACGCATGCATCCCCGTCGCCCCGCTCCGCGGCGATGCAGGTGACCCAGGGCTCAAAATATTTTGACCACCTTAGACGCTATGTGGGGTTATTGGCAAATACCCTTAAAGGAGGAGTCTCAGCCTCTCACCACATTCATCACACTCTGGGGACGGTATAAGTTCCTAAGTGGACCGATGGGATTTGTCTCTACAGGTGACGAGTTCTGCAGGCGTGTGGACATCGCATTGGAAAGTGTTGACAAATGCACAAAGGTCGTCGACGATGTGCTTGTGTGGGACACTACTTACGAGGAGCACCTCGACCGGGTAAGGCAGATATTGGAACGCTTCCGGCTTCACCGCATCACCATCAACCGGAAAATGTTCATGTTTGCCTCCCCAACCGCTCACTTCTGTGGGTACATCATCTCAAAGGACGGTGTCAGTGCTGACCCGGGTAAAACAAAAGCGGTGGCAGATTTTCCGGTTCCCACCAACCTAACAACCCTTCGCTCTTTCTTTGGTGTTGTCAACCAACTAGCTGATTTCTCCACAGAGGTCGCCGAGGCAGCAGACACACTTAGGGAGCTTCTCACCCCAAGGAAGGAATTTGTTTGGACTCCAGCACATCAGTCTTCTTTTCAGGCAGTGAAAAAGGCCCTCTCGTCGACCCCAGTCCTGGCTCACTTTGACCCTGCTCTACCTACACTCCTGCAAACTGACGCCTCCCGTCTCAAGGGACTTGGTTACGCCCTCCTCCAGCATCACGGTACCAAGTTGAGGTTATTGCAGTGTGGATCAAGGTTCCTAAGCGATACTGAAACTAGGTATGCTGTGGTGGAACTAGAATTGCTTGCTGTCGTGTGGGCTATGAGGAGGTGCCGGATGTACTTGCTTGGCCTTTCTACCTTCGAATTGGTAGTTGACCACAAGCCGCTCGTTCCCATCCTTGACCACCACACCCTGGACGCGATAGACAATCCTCGCATCCAGCGGCTGAAGGAGAAGATAGCACCATATGTCTTTTCCACCATCTGGCGTAAACGTAAGGAGCACGCACTCCCAGACGCGCTGTCCTGCGCCCCCGTTGCTGTACCAACGCACGCTGACATGAAGGAAGAGTCTCAGGTCGCCCACCACATTCGACCATGTGCGTTGGCCAGAGTCTGTGAGATTTCTGATCCTATCTCAGACCCTTACGCAGACCCAGTCATTATTGGCATACACGAAGCTGCGAAGACGAATTACACATACCAGCTTCTAATTAATAACGTCTCCTCAGGTTTTTCAGCGAACCGGCCAGATTTACCGGCTGCCCTGCAAGACTACTGGAAGCTCCGTGACGACCTGTCCACTGAAGATGGCCTGGTGTTATATGGCTCGCGGTTGGTCATCCCTACCTCGCTCAGGAGCCATGTCCTTTCCCGACTCCATGACTCTCACAGAGGCATCGAGGTGACGAAGCGTCGGGCCCGTCAAACTGTGTGGTGGCCCGGCATTAACAGCGACATCACCAGCACGGTCAGGGGCTGTGACGCGTGTCAGGAGATGCTGCCGTCACAGCCGAAGGAGCCACTACTCTCGGACCCTCTTCCATCACGGCCCTTCGAGGAGGTCTCGGCAGACCTCTTCACCCACGCTGGTAAGGGCCATGCATTGCAGAATATGGTCGGGAGGCGACGTCACGAATCACTATGAAGCTGCTGTGTGGCATTTTTAAGGATGTGGGTGTACCAGTTCGGCTCCGGACTGACGGAGGGCCGCAGTTTTCAAGCTTTGCGTTTCGGTCCTTCCTGAAGAGATGGGGCATTAATCATGTCATATCTTCCCCTAGTTACCCCCAGTCTAACGGCCACGCAGAGGCTTTCGTGAAGAAGGCGAAATATCTCATCGCGAAGGCCCGCACAGCAGGTGGCAACGAAGATGAGGCCTTCGAGAGGGGCTTAATGGAGCTCCGAAACACTCCCCGACCTGATGGTCGATCTCCAGCCCAGATGCTTTACGGTCGTCCTCTCCGGACGGCAGTACCGGCACACCGGCGTGCATTCGCTCCCGAATGGCAGGCAGGCCCGATGAGGATTAAACCCCAAAACTGTCTGGGGGAATGGAAAAGGCAGAGTGGTACATAATCCTCCTCCCGTGCGCAAACCGCCGTTTCCCGTGTGGGCCCCCTGTGTCAGGGCCCGGGGCCCCGGTGGGAGGAGGCCAGAAAAAACCGGGTGTAGCTGCCCAAGCGTGTGCGAGCCATAACTGCACGGTTTTTTTTCTAAGGGTAGGAGTAAACACAATTGAACCATAAGCCCTAAACTGAACCCCCAAAACACAATGACAAAAAAACTTGGGAACTGAAGAAACCCAAAACCATTCCCTCTCCCTTCTAAATTTTAAAAAAGAAGTCCCAAAAAAACTTCAATAAAGTCATATGCCTAGGACAAAAGAAATTAAAATATTTTTGGTTTTAAAGCTAAAAATTGCGAAAAAAAAATTTAAACCCCAAAAAAAGAAAAAAAAAGGTTTTTAAAAAAAAAACCCATTAAAAATAAAAAAAAACAAAAACCGGGGGCCTAAAACAAAACCCAAAAAGGAACAAAAATTTTTCGGGGGGAAACTCGTTCCCCCCCCCAAACGGGGAAATTCGTTTCTTTTGCCTTGAAAAAAATTTCTTGGTTGACTTCCCCGGGGGGGGCCGGGTTGTACGAGATGTTTACGGGGGGTGGAGGATCAATCTGGGCGGTGGGGGCTGGCCACCTTCCCTCCCCCAAGGGGGACCATGGATCCCCCTTTCCGCGCCCGTCCCCGGCCGGGTTTTTGACTTTTAAAAAGCCGGTTTTAAAGTTGATCCGGGGGGTTGTTCCCCCGCTGGGGGGGGCTGCCCCCGGGTTTGGCTCCCCCAAACGGCCCAAGGGGTTTCAATTCCCCAACATCAACCCCCAGGGAGGGCAAAGGGGCTTAAATTTGGTTTTTGGTTTTGCCCGGCGCCCCCCTGAAAAAGGGGGTTTGGGTTCCCCAACCAAAATAAAATTCTTTTGGGTGGGAAGGAGAAAAAAAAAGGGGGGGGGGGCCCCGGGAAAGGGTGTACCCCCCCCAAATTTTCGGCAAAGGGGGTTTGGCCCCAAAGGCGTCTTGGGGGCCCGTTTCGGGAAAAAAGGGTTTTTCCCCCAACCAATTTTTCCCTCCGTACCTGCCTCGGGATCTTTTCGTGGGGGCGGCGGGTGTTTGCCCAAAATCAAATTTTTGGAAATTGCAAACTCAGGTTAAATTTGGGCTTTTGTAGAAAAATTTTTCCCCTTTTTACTGAAAATCATTGCCAGGGCCCCGGGCGGGTCTTTTCCCTGCGTTTTTTAAAAAAATCATGGGGGGGTAATGAAAATTGGGGGGTTTTTTTACTTTCTTCATGTCTTTACGCACCCCGGCCAAAACCGGCGCCCTTGGGGGATTTATTTTCCCGGGCCCCCTTTGGCCCCCAGGGAGCGTTTCGGGGGTAACCCGGGGGGGTTAATTATTTTCCCCGTTGACGCCCCGGGGCCCCCTTACAGGTTTGACAGGGTTCATTTTACCCCCGGGTCCTCTAACACCCCATTAGCCGCGTACGGGGGGGTTTTTTAAACCGGCCCGCCCCGATGGGGCCCTCCTTTTTCCAACAATTAAACCTCCCAGTGGAAACCCCCGTTTAAATTTCCCCCGTTCCGGCCACCTCCTCTAGGTCGCCCTTTGAGAATGAAGGTTTTCGACCGATTTCCCTTGTTCCCCCGGGAACGGGAACCCCACTTCCCAGGGGGGGGGGGGGGGGTTTTGGGGGGGGGGCCGTTAAAGTGCGTCCGAAGCGACCCACAACGGCCTGGTTTTGTACCGCAGGGGTGCACGTTTCCAAAGCCGTGTACCCTTTCGCGGGAAACCCGGCTGGGGCACTTTTTAATGTTTTTTTTGGGTGACCTTTTCCCAAGAGGTTTATGGTCCTTTTGTCACAGTGAAGGGCCCGGGACCGTATAGGTAGGTTCGAAATCGCTCACATCCGAAACGCCCGCCAGCATCTCACTTCTTATTTGCGTATCGTTTTTCCCTTTCTCTGTGGGGTTTTTTAGTTTCGTAGCACCCCCGCCACCTCCTCCCTGCAAAACGGAAAACCATAGGGGATACTCGATGCGTCCCCCTTCGCGTTAACATTTTAACTCGGGGCGGTAATGAAACAGTGTTGTCCTCAGCTGATAGGGTTTTTTTTTACATTTCGAAGTCAGACTGATGCTCGTGAACCCTTGG
The DNA here is from genome assembly GCA_016584305.1 of Chionoecetes opilio. Lineage (NCBI taxonomy): Eukaryota > Metazoa > Arthropoda > Malacostraca > Decapoda > Majidae > Chionoecetes > Chionoecetes opilio. Next base: position 27,950 of record JACEEZ010020300.1, read on the forward strand.
TAGTTTGGGCATCTTCTTTGAGCAGTTGCCGCGGCGATGTGTTAAGCCCTGAGAATCGTGGGATGAAAATTGAAACGTAGGTGCACGCCAAAAAATTTAACGTATTTCCCTTTTGCGCGTTTTTGGTCCCGTTATTTGACTGAATGGGTTTGTTTTTTTTTGAGGAGTCGGGGTGAAACTCCTGACAAAGTGGAAAGCATGGCCCGAAAAAATTCACTTCCTTCAGCCCTACGTGCACTTAGAAAATTTTAACACACCCCGCTCCCCGTGTCCCATCATTAACTGGTGTACCTTGGCCCTTTCTCGATTTGGGTCCTCCCCGTGAACAAAAATTCGTCTGCAATGCTGATTACCCACTCAACCCTTTTCAGTATTTCGTCCTTTTTTCTTCTAAAACATCTTGAGAGCCACCCCCCCCAAAACCGGAAATTCCTTATAAAGCGGAAAACCTTTCCCCCAAACGGTGTGTTGAATTTCGGGGCTTTACTAGACCCCCTTTCGTGAGAAAACTACACCCAAATACCCGGGGAGTGCATCCAATTTTGGGGAACAAGGTGGAAGCCGGATAACTGGTGTTTTACTTTTTCCCGGGGGTTATTAAGCGGTGAGGGAGGCCGTTTGGGGGCTCTTTCGGGTCTTTGGGGTCAAGACCACCTTTAAGGAGCCTTTAGTTTTTTCGACGACGACGAGGCAGAAACCCACTTTTTGGGGGGTTCACCCTTTTTTGCAAAATCATTTCCAAATTTTCACATGCGACCCTTTTTCCTTTTCCAAGTCCTTACAAAAGGTTTTATGGGGCTTTTTCGTGGGGCTTAAAACGACAGGCCGGACACTTGAATCCAACTCTTTTGTGTGCAGTCCATTGAACTGGCCAAGACCCTCAAAACCCGCCCGGGTAGATTTGGGGGCGTGGTTTTCATTTTTTCAAATTTGGCTCTTTTTAACGGGATGTGTGAAAACCCGCCTTTTTCGGTGCCGGATTCTTAGCGTCGTGGTATGGAAAAGTGCCCAAAACCCCAAAAAACCCGTTTCACACCCCGGAAAGGCCAAGTATAAAAAAGGGCTTTTCTTTTTTAAACGCCCCAAAATTTTTTGTCACACCTCCCCGGAGCCATGCTGTTGTTCATGGTTACAGGGGCCATGGTGAGGTATCGGGAGTCATTGTAGGCTGAAACCTTTGGTTCTCCTCTGCAGCGATAACCCTTTTCGGCAACTTTTAAAGCAGCGAAAAGGGAAAGAAATGTTACCATCTGCACCTGTATAAATCTTGGCGTCCCTACTGTGGCTGCCTGGCTCCGGGGGAGGGGAAAACATGGACTCAAAAAAATGCCTCTTTTTTTAAACCCCCGTTTTTGGGGTTGCGGGGGGCCTATCCCGGACAGAATCGAACATCCTGTTTCATCACTTCCCGCTGGGGCCCCTACTTCATGGATGGCTCGGTGAGGCTTTTGGTCTGCGTATCTTTTTTCCGTTTACTCACGGAGGGATGGTGGCGGGGGCACAAAAGGGAAAAGACTGTTCAGGGTTTTTTGATCCCCTTTTCCCCCGAAACACGGCTGCCCAATGCCCCATTTTCCCACAATAACTGCAAATTGACCCCCCCGGACCCGGGCACTGGGAGCGATCGAAACCGTGGTTGGGTCGCAGTCCCCCCCCATTTGGGTTTCCCCCATTTGTGCTGCTGCCGGGCGGACCACCACAAATTCACTTTTTAGGTTCGAACAGCTTTAAATTTTTGAGGTTTTTCCCATTTACGAACTCTGGCCATGGGGGGCTTTGTTGGCCTCGAATGTACGACCAAGCCCAATGGCGTTATCAAAGGTGCCTTTTGGGTCCTTAGCTAGCAGGTTTTTTCCTGCACTTTCTCGGGGTGAAAGCCCCGGGGGCTTTTTAACTTTTTAAAAAATTCTTTCACCGTAGGCTCCCAAATTTAAAACTTTTTTGGGCTTGTATCCGCAGACGGCGAAAAAGTTGGGGTGGTTTTCATTTTCTTTTGCTTCAGCTTCGCCCAATTGTAACGACCGTGAAAGTTTGTTTTCGGGGCACAGTGGGTCTCAAAACGACCCGGGGAAATACACTTCATTTCCCTTTTTTTCCTTTTTTTTCCCGTTATACTAAATTTTTCCCAAATAGTTCTATTCCAACAGGCCCGAGCCCCAGCAAAAGGTACGAAGCTTTTACCCCTCCTCGTTTTGGCCGCAAGCGGCCCTTTGGAAGACGGGGTTTTCAAAATATTTTCGAAAGCCCCGGGAAAAACCCTTTGGGCGGGCCCCCGCGCCCCAGTCGAGTGCTGGCACGGTGATCCCCGTCTGCCACTCTGGCTGAGGGGTTTTAATTGAACGTCACTGCAGCAGGGGGCCCCCTATTTGCCCCCCATGTAGGGCCCGGGCCGAGTGAGGAGGGGGGCCCCCCCCCCAAAACGCAGGTGGCTGTGGGCGTGTGCGAGCCATAATTTGCAGGGTTTTTTTTCCCCGGGTATGGATAAACACGAATATGAACCAGGGCCCCAAAACTGAACCCCCGAAAAACCAATGACAAGAAAATTTTTCGACAAAGCATAAAACCTTTTACCCCTGTACACATACAAGACTGAAAGCCCTCGGGGGGGGGAAACCCGGGCAGGGGGGGGTTTAGTTGGTGTCGGAAAACCACAGAGATTACCACGTAAAAATTTTGCAAGTGGGGGGAATTTTTCTGGGGGAAACCCCGCCGCTACCTACGTCCATCACCATTTTTCCCGCCCTCGGGTTTAACCCCGGGCCGCCCCTCCTGTAGGTGATCGCCGCAAGGTGCGGTTCTCGTCGCCGTCCCCAGCCACCCCACCCGCAGCGCCGAAGCTCACGTGAACGCAAAACGCCCGGCCGCTTGGGTTCCGAAACCCTTTTTCCCCCCCGGGAGGGAGATGAAAGGGAGTGTTGGTTTTTTACCTCGCCAACTGCTCCGAGGTTTTCGAGTGGGCGGCACGGCTCATACAGATTCGACAGCGGGCCTCCCATTTTTCCCAAAAGGAATTTTAGAGGCCCAAAAAGGGTGGAGTCTTATTAGGCAGAAAATCCCTGCCCTATGCACATGTTTGGCCTTAGAGGGCGCAAACCGTCGCCTCTTCGGGGAATGTAAACAAACGGGCCCCCCAGGGCCCCCCTGGCTCCGGGAAAACCCCGAACGCAAAAAATTTCCGCCTCGCCCTCCGCTATTGTTTACTGTGTTGTGCCAAGAAAAACCTTAAAAAACCCTTTTAGTGATGCTGCAGTTGTTCCTAAAAATTTGCTAAAAAGGGTCTTTTGGGGTGTCTTTTAAAGGATATTTGACCCAATAAGAAAAACCCAAAGTTGCCCCAATACCCTTTAAAAAAGGGACTACCCCTTTTTGGAGCGCTCCCTCCCTTCCTTTTAAAACCCTATCACGGGCATGCCCTCTAACTCAAAAGGGGCCTCAAGGTAGTCAAGGTTTCCCCCAAAAACCTTTCCCGGGCAAAAAAAAAGAACTAATAAGCCCTTAAACCCGTGAGGGCGTGTACCCCTTTTTTCCACACTTCCCTTTAAGGGACCCATCCAGAAAACCAAATTTGTGTCGGGAAAAATATTCGATATTTTTTAAAAATTTTTTTTCCCTATGCCCACCTCCTAAAAAAGCTTGGGGGAAAGGGGCCCCCCGACAAGGAGTGTCTAGCTATCCAGCTAAGGCTAAGGTAAAATACTGTTATGTTACCGGGGGGGGATGGGGGCGGAGCTCCCCCTCTTAAAAAGTTTGGTTAATTTATCGGGGGGCAAGGGGGGCGGAGCCCCCCGCTAGGTTTGGGGTTTTTTACATTTTTGGGTTTGGAGGTTTTGGTTTTGATTGTCGAGTGTGGGCGTTTTTGGCAGGGCAGTTTGTATAAAAATTGGGTTTTGTACAAACCCGTTTGATTCGTACTCCCAAAGGTTTTTTTCCCATACGAAACCAAAAGTCGGGTTTTGTACACTCAGGGCGTTGAAAGTTTGGGTTTTTTTACATGACAACCCTTTTTTTGGTGGTTTTGATTAAAAACCTTTATATATTTTATTAAAAAAATATTTATATATATAATAAAATTTTTATATATTATATATTATAACCATATATATATATATATGGTATATATATATATATATAAAAATATTAATATATATATATATATTAAATATATATAATATATATAAAATTTATTAATTTTTATAATATATATTTAATATTTATATATTAAAAGAAAATTATATATATATTATAAATTTATAATAGTAATATATTTTATAATTTATATATATTAAAATATATTTATAGTTTTTTATTGTAAGCACGTAGTTTTCCTTCTCAAAAATTTATTTTTATCATTTTCTTTCTGGGAAACGCCATTTGCATCACGGAGATTTGGGGGTAGATGTGGGGAGCAGGGGAGGACAGCTCCCACCATTAAATAAACCCGGGAAAAAGGCACACCGTGGTTTTTTCAGACTATGCATTATTGTTATCATCAACCCTCTATATTAAAGGGGGTATTTTTTTCTTATTAATGGCTTCCAGCCCTTATCAGTTTTTTTGGGCAAAGTTTTTTTTTTCCCTTTTTTAATTATATGGGTTTAGCATTGGCAGGTAGCGTATCAATTTTTCTAATTATGTACAGGATTTTTACTTTATATTTTTTTTTTGCAGTTGTTTTTTACACTTTATTTTGGGGGTTTCTGCCAAACCCCGTACCAGCCACAGCCCCCCCCACATAACCACAGCCAAAGCCCCAGCAAAAGGATGGTTTTTTGGGGAAATTATAATGTTTTAACATTTTTCAGATTTTAGTCTCACTTTTGAATTATAGTCTGAGATTGTAAATTATACCTTTTTATCGACAAATTTTCCTTACAGTCTCAGAAAGATATCAAACAATGAGGGGTTTTCAGGTGTGGGGCCATAGCCCCCTGCTGCCCTCCCCCCTTTGGGGCCTTTCCCCCAGCAGCACCAGTGAACCCCACCTCACATACATGCTGTAAAAGGGTAAAAAATCATCGGTATTTTTCCTTTTAAAATAAAGCATTATACCAGTTGCTATGTTTGTTTTTTTATTGATAGGGCATTTTCTTTTTTTTTTCCCTAAAACTGTCAAACCCCAAACCCTTTTTTTTTTTTTTTTTCCTCACTCTCTATCTCACTGTCCTCCTCATCTTCTTTACCCGCTTCCTATTCATCATCTTAAAAATTTCCTTCCTACTGCCCATTCCCTTTATTTCCCATGCAGAACATAATGAAAATATTTTTGCAAATTTTTGCTTTTTTAACTAAAAACAAACTTTTTTCAACAGATGGGGGAAAAGCAAACATGAAAGAGGGCACCAGGATGTCCAAGCCTCAAAATGCCCCCAAAATCGTAATATTTCAGGAATATTATTTTTTCTGTTCCCTACCTGCATGATTTTAATTTTTAAGTGACTAAAATCATACGGATATTTTTTTTCATATTTTTTTTGTAAAGATATTTAATTTCATAACTACCAGTCGTCCCCTCTTGCATCTTTTCCCCTTTTCTCACCTATCTCTCCAACCTATTCCTCCCATTTATCAGGGGGGCATCCTCTTTACACTCCCAGCATAATTTTTACACATATAAATCCCCTTTTCATCTCACTTTTCCCCCCCATTTTTTCAAAGGGGTCCCTCATTTACCATTTCAGTGTTCTGTGCTTCACCACCCTCACCACTCCACACTCATTCCTTCTCAAATTTCTAACATATCGGGAAAACATCCATATAAAATTTTTTTATTTCAATTATGTTTTTGTAAAATTATCTTTTGTAAACAAAGTGAAAAAACTTTCCCCTATTCTCAAGGGCACCAATAAAACCTCCTACGAAACACCAACCCCAAAGGCGCGTATGCGAATCAGCAATTTGGGGGGGGAGGGGTGTTAAAAAAACCCACAAACCCGCTGATAGCGACGGCCCGCAAATTTTCTGGCCCCCGGGGGTGCTTTAAATTTTTTTTTAAAGGGCTCATCTTCTTCTTCCCGTGACCTTTGTCGCTTTTGTATTTGCTTCAAAAGGTACTCTTCCCTTCTCTCCTTCGTTTAACAAAACTTTTTAACACCCTTGTTTATTTCACCTGGGAAAGACATTTTCAAACGCTTTCAAAACCTTTGATTATCATCCAAATTCATTGTCTCGTGTGTTCTTTTTCTCCCGCACTGCGTTAAAGGGCACGGTTTAGGGTTTTCAAAACTTTCAGTTTTTCCCTTTTTGTCCCCCTACAGCCCTAACACCGTACACAGGGGGGGGGGGGGGGCCCCCTCTTTCTGCTCTAGTCCCCCCTGTCCCCCCCTCCCTCTGCCTTTAAATGTTCTATTTGGGCGCATAAAGCCTTTCCCTCCTTTAACCCCCCTATAAATTGTTGCATTCCCAAAAACATTTTCTACATTTCATTCGCTCCTACCCTGTAGCTACAATTTTTGGTTCTCCAGTTCCCGGGTTTCCCTTTCCGGGGTTTCTTCCAAGGGGGCCGTTCTTTTCTTTATAGATAAATTTTTTTTTCTTTCCCCCCGGGCCCTACATGCCAAAATACCCCCTCTGGGTTTTGTTTTTAAACCCGTACCACTGCAACGTTGATTTCCTGGGCCCTTCCCTCCTCCCTTTTTAAATATCCCCCCCCTTCTTCTCAATTTTTTTTTTGATATCTCTTATCTCCATCTTGTTCCAATTTTTCTCCTTTTCCATCTCTTTGTTCCCCCTTTTTCCCAGGGGGGTCCTTTTTCTATTTTTCCCCCGTGAATTTTCTTTTTTCCATCTATCTTCCGTTCCAATTTTTCCCCCTTGGTTGGGCACCATTTTTTCCTTTTTTATCCTTTCCATGAAAAGGGGCTCCCCCTCCCATGTCCCCCTTATGGCCTCTACATCAGGGGCTCCTTCCCAAACTCCTATCCCCCCCCCCGCCCCCACTGTGTTCTGAGCCTTTTTTCCAAGTGCAGACGTCTCCTTCCCTGTACTGGTCACTTCTGACCCTACAGCCAAAAAGGGTTAAAACCCCCCCCTTCCAAAACCCCCTGCCTACCTCATTGTATTAATGGGCTGTTTCCAACCCTTTATAATCATGCCCTTTATCCCCCCCTTGCCTTGCCTTTATTAAATTTTCCCCTGCTTTTCAAACCCCCTATCCCTTCCTTGTATAAATTCCATTCCTATTTTAAAATAGGGACTTTTTTTTTACTACTTCTAGGACATTATTCGAAGCAGGGACGGACTCTTCACTGTTTTAAAACTCTATTTACTTTACTTTTATTTCACTAAACTTCAGGGCCCCCTTCCCCTTTCCCAAATTGTTTTTATGTTAAAAACTCCTCCTTTCCTCCTTACTTTCTGCCCTCACACTACATCATCAGCATAGGCCAGCCCTCCTAGCTTCTCCCTCCAATTGCTACTCCTTTACTGGGCTTCCCCGATTCCCCACGATGTATACAGATTTTTAAATACAAAATTAAAAAATGTTTGGGGGACAAAAACAGATCCTTTTTCTAACTCCAATATTATTTTTCCATTTCCCCCTCTGCCCCTTTTCCTTTAAACCCCCTTTTTCTCCTCTCCTAACATCTTTTTTTTCCTCCTTTTCCACAAATTTTAATTTCTCATTTAAAAATTATTTTAAAAACCCCTTTGGGTAGTAAAGTTTTGACAGCTATGGGCCTATAATTGGCTATGTCCTCCTCATCTTTTCCTCCTCCTTTGTGTATTTTGGGTCAATCTGCTCTTTTTCCAGTCCTGTTGGGGCCGCACCCCTTTCTTTCCCGCCTGTCACATATGTTATATATTTCCTTTTTAACCCTTTTTTTTCCCCTATATTTAACAAACTCCCCAATGGGTCCATCGTCCCCGCAGCTTTGGGCCCTTCTTCAAAAAATTTTTAGTACCTTTTCTACCTCTCCAAGCTCAATTACCTCTCCATTTCCCTTGTCACTGTAATCAAATGGTTTTTCCTTCGCTCTAAATTTAAAGTCCTTTTTTAATTTACTTTACTCCATACCCTTCTATTAATGATTCCCATTTCATCCCCCTTCTCAGTATTTCTCTTCCCTTTTTTTCAAATTTAAATTTTTGGTTTATCTCTCGTCCCCCCGAGGTTTCTTTTTAGTGTTTTCCCTCCTTATTTTCCCCTTTTCTCCGAGGGAAAATGTTGAGTTTCTTTGCCCCCCTGTCCCGGGAAGAGTTTCCCTCTAGATTTTTATTATTTTTTTGTCTTGTTTTTTTAGTGTGTTTTTTGCAAACGGCCCCCTGCTTTGTCTACTGTTTTTTACTGCATATCCTTTTTATCTACTGGTTTCTTTTCTATTTTCCCTGCATATAATTTTTCCTCCACCTTGTTGCAAAGCATTCTAACTGCACTAAACCCGCTTACCCTATTTACTTGTTTGTAAATAGGGGAAAATTTTAATTTTTTATTTAAAACTTTTCCCTTTTATTTATTTTTTTTATTTTTTTTGTTTTTTGTTCCCCTCAAATACTTTGGCATTTGGTATCTGTCCCTTTTTTCCCTCATGATCTTCAGGACAGCAACGGTTTTTTGCTGTTTTGTTAAAAGGGGATGTTATTCAGTAAAGGTTTCCACTTAATTTCCCCTTTCAGTACTTTTAAAGCTTTTAAATCTGCGGGTATTTGTTTAGTTTAAAGTTTTTTTTACAAACCTTTTTTTTGGCCCCGTTTTGCCCCTTGTAATGTATGCTAAAAAACTTTTTGCTTTGTTGCTTTTTGTTCTCAACATGTATGATTTTTAGCTAACTTGCCAAAACCATTGCTCAAGGTTTCTAACCCAAAACTCTTGATGTGTTTTCTTTTCATGTGGTGCAGCATGTTTTGCAACAAACTCAAAGTGTTTTTCCCCGTGCTATGCTCACAGTGTCTTTTTTTGCTGCCCTTAATGCCCTGATTTTTTTTCGATTTTTTGTGATCTCTGATTTTAAGGGAAATAACCCTTTTTGGTTATCTCCCCGCAATTTTTGCAATGTCTAATAGGGAGTGTTTTTTTGTTTTTCATGTAGCTGCAAAGTAAAAGAGTAAAAAATCTTACGGGGGTTTTACTTTTTTTTTAAATAATCAAATTTGCATCATGTTCTAAAATGATTTTGTAAACCTCAAAAACATAGAAATTTGAATAAAATTTGGCCCCCATATTTTGCTTTATATAAAATTTTTTTCCTTGGGCAAAGGGGTACTATCCCCAAAAATTTAAATTTTTTTGAAAGTTATGCCTATAACCTTCAAAGAAAATTTCATTTTTTCGGGAAAAAAAAGTATAATTTTATAAATAATTTTAAAAAAGGGGGAAGGGGTATTTTGGGCCTTCGAGTCACCCATCGATTCCGTAAGTTTTTATAAAAGTTTTCCCCTGCTCTGGGCTTTACCCCTATCCGCGGGGTTGATGGCGTGACAATCGCTGCTTTTTGAAAAACCTTTCTACGGAATCACCTTCCTTGTCCTCTATATTCCTTGCATGTTACCGGGGCGGGAGTTCCTGCCCCCGCCCCTCACCCTAGCCAGCCCCACTACCTACACCACCAACTCGTAACCTGCACTTCAATATTGCACTTGTTAATATTCTTATTGCACAAATAAATTTTTCACCTACGTGATGTTTACGTGACCTTTATACCATGTGTTGTTGTGTGTGTGTGTGTGGTGTGGTGTGTGTGTGTGTGGTGTGTTTTCATTCACTCACCCATGGTCTTTTCCACGCGAGCCAGACTCGCGATTGCCATTTTCACCCTCCCGGTGCGAGGTTGGAGCTTATTATTACCGATCATAGGGTAATGCTGGGACTTCACACACCACACCCCCCCATTCCCTTGCTCAAGGGACATAGAAACCGCCCGAATTTGTCAGTGAAAAATCCCCGGGAGCAGTGAGGATTTGCACCGCATACCACAGAATGGAAGGCCAGCACACTATCAACCTGACCATCGCGCGGTGTATGTGTGTGTATGTGCTCGCTAAAATAGAATATGAAAGATGCAAAAAACTAATTAATCTAAGACTGCTTTAGTTTTTCTTCCTTATCATTCTCTGTCTCTGTCTGTCTGTCTGTATGTCTGTCTCTTTGTCTATCTATCTTTCTTTCTTTCTCTCTCTCTTTCTTTCTCTCTATCTTTCTTTCTTTATCTCTTTCTTTCTTTCTCACTTTATTTATCTTTATCATTCTCTTTCTTTCTCTCTCATTCTCTCTCATTATCACTCTCCCCCCATCTCTCTCTCATTCTCTCATCTCTCATTCTCTCTCTCATTCTCTCATAGTCACTCTCTCCCATTCTCTCTCGTTCTTTCTCTCTCTATGACGATATTTAGGTCCGCTTTGGTCAATGTACAGTTTGACTTGATCACCATATGTCTTAAGTCCCATATGATTTGGGTCCCATATGACTTGGAGACGAAAAGACTTGGGGATCATTTGACCTCAGTATCAATCGCTTCAATACCAATTGACATGTAATCTGAGTCCATTCCAATCATTTACCACCCTATTTGTGAACCAGTTTTTCCCTATTTTTTTTTTAAATCTAAGCTTTTCCAACTTGAATCCGTTACTTCTTGTTCTACCCTGGTTACTAGCCGTAAGAACTTTTCCTACCTCTCCTTTATTATATCTCTTTATCCACTTAAAAACTTCTATCAGATCGTCCGTTACTCTGCGTCTCTCGAGCGAGTGTAAATTTAATTGCTTCAATCTCTTCTCATAACTAAAACTACGCATCCCTTGAACCATTTTGGTCATCCTTCTCTGCACTGATTCTAATAAGGCTATATATAAACGCCGACGTGAGTATCGACAGGGGATGCTTGCCTATGTTGATCTCATGAAGGCGTTTGACTCAGTGCATCGTGAGTCACTCTGGGATCTTCTGCGACTTCGCGGGATTCCTGCAAGGACTATTGGTTTGATAACTGGTCTGTATTCTGGGAATGAGAGTGCTGTGAAGTGTGGGGCAGGTGTATCCAGCTTCTTTCCTGTGAATACAGGAGTGAGGCAAGGGTGCGTCCTTGCCCCATCACTTTTCAACGCTTGTATGGACTGGGTATTGGACAAGTTTGTAGATCGAAGTGATTGTGGAGCATCCGTCGGCAACACCAAGATCACTGATCTTGCTTTTGCCGATGATGCAGTAATCTTTGCTGAGTCGCTGGAGGTCCTGGTGATGGCTCTCGAGGCACTGCACGAGGAGGCAAAGCCTTTGGGACTTGAGGTCTCCTGGCTTAAGACCAAGGTCCAGGTGTTTGGAGATTTACTAGATGAAGCAGTACAGTCTGTTCATGCGTGTGGCGAGGACATTGAGATCTTGGAAAGTTTTACATACCTTGGTAGCGCAGTCCATAATGACGGCGGGTCACGTCAAGAAGTCTTACAGCATTTCACATATGTACTGGCGTGGCGAGTTTAGCCAGTCTGGCGTCGTCGTTTCCATGGTAACGCGCGAGGTTTTGTTTACATAGCATCACGAGGCGCCCAAAAGCGTTTGATTGAGGTGTAACAGAAACCTGAACGGCGTAGGCCGCTCAAATGTTCCTATCAAACGTAGCCCAGGGGTGCGTTTGAGAGGAAGAATTTGAGTGGTGCGAGCCGTTCAAACTCTCTCTCAAACACCTGTGCGCGACTCGGGCGGGCCGCTTGAGTGGCTACCGAGCGCCCAACCCACAGACCTTGGTCGCTCTGCGAGGTGTGACCTCATGACAACAACAATGGCCGCCCAAACAGAGACGAATTTGAGACAAATGTATGCTATTCTTGCCGATTACAGTCGAAAGACTACAATGTTATCCCGCAGCATGCATTGACATGCACTGTTAAGTACTGTACTGGTGCCTACGTATAATTAATAATGAAAATACAATAAATAGGAGTGATAATTTACAATATTAAAGTGGTCCAATGAACAGTGGAGGGAGATAAATTTATTCAAGTTCACAATACATACCCTTATATAAGCGTTAGGCATTTCCTAGTATTTTTTTCGTTTATGTGCAGTTTAAACCAATACAAGATCGGTGGTTTTAGATATCCTGAACGTTTCATTCTCATCATAAGGAGTATTTCTAACCCCTACAATAGCCGGCAGGGTATATGTGCAATTTCAACGAATACACGATCGCTGGTTAAGTAGGTATTATTCTAGTGTTTGCCCATACTCCCCCTCTCCCACAAAACAAGCTTGGGGACCTGGGGCAATGCGGGGTATTTGGTTGGGGTACAAAATATGCGTCGCAGCCACATAGTTTTTGAGTTATGGGTGTTGTAAACATTCCCTAGATCTAGGGAAAATTCTTTGGATTTCTTCTGAGTTCAGAGACGTGTGAACCTGACGATCCTCACATAATGATGACCGAAGTGTCGAGAACCCCCCCCAACCCCCCGCTATAGGAGGTTAGGTTAAATTTGTTTAGGTTAGGTTAGATTTGGTTAGGTTTGGGTAGGTTATATTTGGGTAGGTTAGGTTATATTTGGTTAGGTTAGGTTAGATTTGGTTAGGTTAGGCTAGATTTGGTTAGGTTAGGTTAGCTTTGGTTAGGTTAGGTTAGATTTGGCTAGGTTAGGTTAGCGTAGGTTAGATTTAGTAAGGTTAGCAAAGGTTATATTTGGTTAGGTTAGTTTATCGGTGGGTCAGGTCCCCAGCTAGGTTATGTTAATTTTGGTTAGGCAAAGTTCTCTAGATTTAAGGAAATTACCCTAGATCTAGGGAATTTTACCCCCCCCTACACAACTCTTAAATTACGTGTTTCCGACGCATAATTTGTTCCCCACCTGAAAACCCCGCATTCCCACAGGTCCCCAAGCTTGTTTGGTGGAAGTGGGAGAGTATGGGCAAACACTAGAATTTTACCGTTAAGTATCCTGAACGTTCAGGATACTTAACGTTCTCATCGCTAAGGAGTATTTATAACCCATACAAAAAATAACACAAGGTGGTCTGGGGGGTGAAATACCCCTAGTGTGGTAAGGTTGCGTAATCAATGCCCAGGTTAGGTTAGTTATCTAGTGGGGGGTTCTGGGGGAGAGCAGCTCCCACAGTTATGCCAGGAGAGTATTGGTTAAAACTGCACATTTACCGACGGAGGGAATAAATAAAAATAAGAAGGGGGATCTGGTGGTGAGCGAAAGCCCCGGCCTCAGTGAGCTAAGGTTATGTAATCAATGCCCAGGTTAGCTAGGTTAGTTTAGGTCTCGATTGTGGAGCCCCGCCAGTTATTTCAGAAGAGTATTGGTCAATAGGGAGTATTAGTTGAAAATGCATATTTACCATTTCTTTTGCTGTGATTTCAATTATTTATACCTTTTCATTATACAGAAATACTTTATACCCCTTAATCTTAAATTCCCCTTTTTCACCCACCAGTTAGGGTAGTTAGGTTATTAGGTAAGATTGGAATTTTATTGGTTATAGTTTTTCTAGTTAGGATGCATATATAGGGCCCGGGCAAGGATTCCGGAGGAAGTATTTCAGCTCCAGATGTGTAATATGTGGCAGCAATGATATGTGATAATACGATTGATAATTTAATAGACAACTACTAAACAATCCAGATTTCATTAGTTAAAAAAGCTAGGTTATCATAGCAATTGATTTAGTTTAGGTAAATTGAATTTAGTTAAGTTGAAAACAATAATGTTTGACAAAACAAAAATATAAACAATGGGTAGTTCTTCTGTTTCAGAATGTCCTGTTGCTGTAAAAATATGCCTTCAGATTATCTCTATAAGTGGCAGGTTAGCTATATAAATGTGTACATAACTCTATGAGTTAGAGGAGAAAACAACCTGCATATATTATACATTACAACATTATTTATCACAGTAATCTGACATTATAAGCGAACATGAAGCATTAGTCAAATCATATTAACACAGTCATAATTTAATTTAATTTAATTTCATCTGCCTATTTTCGTCGACAGTTCCAGTTCTTGATCTTGATATTAAGGTACACAATATATACATATAATAAGCTTTTACACATATTTCTGCATTCAGAGATTACATACCAGGTGGTATGGTGGTATCCAGCAATGAAATATACTTTATTCTTCATTTTCATTTATTCCAAGTGGAACTGTTACCAAAAAATTCCGCGTCGGCGAGTGTACCACGTCGGCGACAGGTCTCAGTTGGTGTTTCTGCGCGAATTCCTATTGGCGACAGTTTCATAAACCTGTTCACGTATCCCTACAGCCTACCGCCAATAACACTATAGTCGTCACTGCACATATATGTCGTCAGGCGCCATATATTACGAATGTTATCATCACTACAGGGGCTGGATGTTCGAACATTCGTAACTTTCCGGCTCTAAGATCATCTTATAGTGTTCATAGCGGCCATCTTAGATCTTGGGCTACGAACACCACAAAAATGTATTTTCAAAGGATCGTCCGAATGTTCTTAGCTCACGATGATGCGATCTTCAAGCTCGTTCCGTTCCGTTCCGACCATGAGGAATGGAACTCAGCTGACTGTCCCTTTGCCAATCAGAGGAAAGATTTCATCAACCTTTGAGATTGTTAGCCAATCATAATGCAGTTAGAATGTAAACAAATATTATGCCTCCCCAAGGGAAATATCTGAAGACTGAAGACGTATGCTCACTAATAACCTCTTGGCGCGTCTCCACACAACAAACTACAAACTTATAACCTCAATATAACATGAACTGGTAAAATTATATTTCTGTCCTGCCCTTAGGTCTCTCTAGGAGGTTATTGGTAGGGTTAGATAAGGTTATAATGAGGTTAGGTTGGTATCCGGTCATTTCACCCACATGCCATTTCGCCACACCATGGATGGATTCATTTCGCCCACACTATAGAGTCATTTCACCCACGGGTCAATTCGCCTACACTATGGAGTCATTTCGCCCACAGGTCAACTCACCCACACTATGGAGTCATTTCGCCCAAGTTTACTGGTGGTTCATTCAATTTCTGCCTGAGGCAGATATAGTTACATGACTCCGTGACATGGATCGTGTGGGCGAATTGACTTTAGAGTGGGTAAATTGACTCTTACATGTAGGCGAAATGTCTTGTCGGCGAATTGACTCGTACATGTGGGAGAATTGACTCTTACATGTGGGCGAAATGTCTTGTGGGTGAATTGACTCTTACATGTGGGCGAAATGTCTTGTGGGCGAATTGACGTGTGGGCGAAATGACCGGTAACCGGTTAGGTTAGTGTTATTTTGGGGGGTCATTTAGGACTTTAGGTGGGGTAAGGAGATGTTAAAGGGGGTAACTCTCCCACTTTATAATTACGTTTTAGAGGTATTTGAAGGGATTTGTGAAGGTCTTATTGATAATTTAATTTTTTCTTGATATCATGTTACTAAACCAAACCCCACCACCACCTAACCACCACCTAACCTAACCTAGTCTGATTTAACCTAACTTAGACGACTAAACCAAACCCCACCTCTAACCTAAACTAACCTAATCTGATTTAACCTAACTTAACCGTTTATGGCTGCAATAACGGTAGATTTTTGGTAGTACGTACATGTAACGCCATTATTATTAAATTGTAACATGGGAAAAGGGGTTCAAAATACTCAAAATTAAGAAATCTACACGATGATGTAGGTAAGAATCCTAGGACTTTTGAAAGCCCACTACCAATCTAATACCCACCCATTTTAGGGTGGGTATTATTAATGGGATACATTATCCAAGTAACTAGACAATACCTGGAACTGTCGCCGATAGGAATTCTCGCCGACGTTCCAATTTTTTTGGTCGGCGAGTGTTCCTATTTTAGCCGTGTTTCTGAATTCAGAGATTAAATACCAGAAATAGCCTGAACAGTTAGGTTAGGTTAGGTTGGCCAGTTGACTATATGTCTAGGTTAGGTTAGTGATTGAGCGGGGATGATTCCCCCCCAGCTCAACACCGAAATAATACCGACATGACATATTACATACAGTAGATGGGTTAGGTTGAAATGAAAGCCTGCATTCTAGTGATTTTGATGTGCTTTAACCCCACAATTTCAGTGGTCGTGAACTTGCCTAGAATAACATCTCACTACCCCAGCTTCCATCATAGAACCATTCATTCAATACTTTCGCTTTACTCACATACCATCTCTTAGAGTTGGAGTAGAGTGTACCTACTCTTCTCAGACATCCTTGCCTACCAATCACACATTCCTTTATCCTCTACATACTCTCTTAGATAAATATGCAGTTTCAACCAATACTCCCTATTGACCAATGCTCTACCATTCAACTGTATCTACTCTTCTCAGACATCCTTGCCCACCAATCACACATTTCTTTATCCTCTACATACTCTTTTAGGTAAATATGCAGTTTCAACCAATACTCCCTATTGACCAATACTCTACCATTAAAGTGTATACCTACTTACTCTTCTCAGACATTCTTGCCCACCAATCACACATTCCTTTATCCTCTACATACTCTTTTAGGTAAATATGCAGTTTCAACCAATACTCCATTTGACCAATACTCTTCTGACATAACTGGGGGGGCTACGCCCCCCAAGACCCCATGCTAGTTAACTAATCTAACCCGGGCATTGATTAGGTAACCTATTCGCAATGGGGGGGGGTTTCGCCCCCCCCAGATCCACATGTGTTATTTTTTTCATTTCCGACAGCTTTTGTGTGGGTTAGAAATACTCCTTATAATAAGAACGAAACGTTCAGGGTTTTTAAAACCACCGATTTGTTGTGTTGTATTGTATTGGTCTAAACTGCATTTATACCCTATATGTATTTCACTTTTCCACCTACAGTACATGCATTCCACGCACTAGTACACCGGTGCTCGAATGTCTCTTATCTTTGCCTCTCCGTAGCATTGATGAGAGGAGGATGCAGTCAGTTCGTACACAAGTTGTTAAGTACACCAGTAGATTCGTACACCTAAAAGTTGTTTCGTAGTCCATATGAAATTATAGCCGTTTCGTACACTCAGCTCAGAGTTTAACTTGATGACTAGAGTTACGAAACGACACACCAGGTAGTACAAAAAACTCAAAAATCAGTGTACGAAACAACTAACAAAACCTGGGTACGAAACAACTTGTGTACGAAACTCCCTGTATTGCTAGTCCTTTCCTCCCCCAAACACCCCATATCAAGGTTACCTAGTTTTATCTGCCGTTCCAGCATCATTTTATTTAATCTGCTTCTCTATCCATTCTTCATACACCTTGCGTACCCACCCTTCGTTCGTTCCAATCTCACTTTTTTCATTGCACCCTTCACATTTACCCTTCAGCGTCCTGCCAACCATAAGCAACTCAACATGAAAAAAACAACTAATACATAACTTTATATGGCTTGCCATATTAGAAAAACCTTCATCAAAGCGACCCTAAGAACGTGTGCGAGTGCTCTTCAGCAACCTTAGCATTTTGAAAAAATATGGTGGAAAAACAAACAAATATGGCGAATGGATGTTCGCAAAGATCGTTTGAAAAATAACTCTAACGGTTACGAAAGTTCCAAGATCAATCTAAGTGCAAAGATGATCTTAGAGACGCGTTACGAACATTCGAAAATCCGGGCCCCAGATACATAATTGTATGTGCCACTAAAGAGGCATGCACAGTAGTTTATATATGTACCTGTCTTCAGTGGCACATACAAGTTAAAAGTGATGCTAAATTAGTAATATTTGCGCCTGGCGACAAAAATGCAGTGGCGACTATAGTGTTATTGACGGTAGTTGGTTGACGGTGCCCGAGATTCGTAGCATTTCACCTCTCTCAGCGACAATTACCATTACAACAATAACAAATAGTCGTCAGGAGCTACAGCGTACGCATTACACTTCCGTACTGTGCTGGGGAGCTAGAAGGCAGAGAGGAAAATGGTGAGTCAAAAGCCACAAATCTGAGCTTGGCGATCCCTCGTTTCCATGGTAAAGGCGGGATTTGTCTACAACCACTGCGGGGGGTCTATTTATCACAGTAATCTGACATTATCAGCGAACATGAGCATTAGTCAAATCATATTAACACAGTCATAAGTAATTTAATTTAATTTCATCTGCCTGATTTTTCCGTCGACCGGTCCAGTTTCCTTAGATCTTGATATAAGGTACACATATATACATATATAAGCTTTTATACATATTTCTGCATTCAGATATTACATACCAGTGGGTATGGGTGGGATCCCAGCAAAATGAAATATACTTTATTCTTCTTTTCATTTAGAGTTCCACGGTGCACTGTCCAAAAAATTCCGCGTCGGCGAGTGTAGCCCACGTCGGCGACAGGTCATCAATTGGTGTTTCGGCGCGATTCCTATTGCGACAGTTTCTAACTGTTTCAGTATCCCTACAGCCTACCGCCAATAACCTATAGTCGTCACTGCACATATATGTCTCCAGAGTCGCCATATCTTACTAATGTTATCATCACAGGCAGGGGCTGGAATGTTTCGACATTCTTACTTTCCGGCCTCTAAGATCATCTTACTAGTGTTCCTAACGCCATCTTAGATCTTGGGCTACGACACCAGCACAAAAAATGTATTTTCAAGATCGTCCGATGTATCTTAGCTCACGATGATGCGTCTTCAAGCTCGTTCCGTTGCAACCGTTCCGACCATGAGAATGGAACTCAGCTGACATGTCCGCTTTGGCCAATAGATTAAAGATTTCAGTCACCTTTGAGATTGTTTATTCCAATCATAATGAGTTAGAATGTAACAAATATTATCCTCCCCAAGGGAAAATATCTGAAGACTGAAGACGTATGCTCAACTAATACCTCTTGGCGCGTCTCCACAACAAACTACTACAAAACTTATAACACTCAATATAACTTAACTTGTAAAATTTATTTCTGTCCTGCCCTTAGGTTCTCTCTAGGAGGTTATTGGTAGGGTTAGATAAGGTTATAGAGGTTAGGTTGGATCCGGTCATTTCACCCCACATGCCATTTCGCCACACCATTGATGGATCATTTCGCCCACACTATAGAGAGTCCCTTTCAACCCACGGGTCAATTCGCCTACACTATGGAGCATTCGCCCCCACAGTCAACTCAACCCACACTATGGATTCATTTTCGCCAAGTTTTCTGGTGGTTCCATTCAATTTCTGCTGAGGCAGATAAGTTTACATGACTCCGTGACATGGATCGTGTGGGCGAATTGACTTTAGAGTGGTAAAATTGACTCTTACTGTAGGCGAAATGTCTGTCGGCGATTGACTCGTACAATGTGGAAGAATTGACTCTTACATGTTGGGCGAAAGGTCTTGTGGTGAATTGAACTCTTACAGTGGGCGGAATGTCTGTGGGCGAATTGACGTGGTGGGCGAAATGACCGGTAACCGTTAGTATAGTTTATTTTTGGGGGGTCATGTAGGACTTTAGGGTGGGGTAAGGAGATGTTCAAGGGGGTAACTCTTCGCACTTTATACTTACTTTTAGAGGTTATTTGTGAAAGGTATTTTGTGAAGGTCTTATTGATAATTTTTATTTTTTCTTGATATTCATGTGTTTACTAACCAAACCCCACCACCACCTAACCACCACCTTAACTGACCCTAGTCTATTTAACCTAGCTTAGACGACTACCAACCCCACCTCTAACCTAAACTACCCTAATCTGATTTACCCTAACTTAACCGTTTATGGCTGCAATAACCGGTAGATTTTTTGGCAGTACGTACATGTACGCCATATTAATTAAATTGTAACAGGGGAAAAGGGGTTCAAAATACTCAAAATGAAGAAGTCTACCGATGAATGGAGGTAAGAATCCTAGGACTTTTGAACGAGCCCACTTACCAATCTAAATAACCCCACATCCATTTTAGGGTGGTTATTATTAATGGTATACATTATCAAGTACTAGACACTACCATGGACTGGGTCGCCGATAGGAATTCTTTCCTCGCCGACGTTCCAATTTTTTTGGTCGGCGAGTGTTCCTATTTTAGCGTGTTTCTTGATCAGAAGATTAAATACCAGCAATAGCCTAAACAGTTAGTTAGGTTTAGGTTGGCCAGTTGATATATGTCTATGTTAGGTTATGATTGAGCGTGGATGATTCCCCCCCAGCTGCAACACTCGAAATAAATCCGCATGACATATTACTACAGTAGGATGGGTTTAGGGTAAATGAACCTGCTTCTAGTGATTTTGATGTGCTTTAACCCCACCATTTCAGTGGCGTGACTTGCCTAGAATAACATCTAACTACCGACAGCTTCCATCATAGAACCATTCATTCATACTTTCGCTTAACTCACATAACCATCTCTTAGAGTTGGAGTAGGTTGGACCTACTCTTCTCAGACTCCTTGCCTACCAATCACACATTCCTTTATCCTCTACATACTCTCTTAGATAATATGCAGTTTCAACCATACTCCCTATTGACCAATTCTACTACCATTCACTGTTATCTACTCTTCTCAGTGACATCTTGCCACCAATCACACATTCCTTTTGGATCCTCTACCATAACTCTTTTAGGTAAATATGCAGTTTTCAACCAATACCCCTATTGACCATACTCTACCATTAAAGTGTATACCTACTTACTCTTCTCAGACATTCTGTGACCCACCAATCACACATTCCTTTATCCTCGACATACTCCTTTTAGGAATATGCGTTTCAAACCAATACTTACTCCATTTGCCACTACTCCCTTCTGACATAACTGGGGGGCTACGCCCCCCAAGACCCCATGCTAGTTAACTATCTAACCGGGCATTGATTAGGTAAACCTATTCGCAATGGGGGGGGTTGTCGCCTCCCCCAGATCCACATGTGTTCTTTTTTTCATTTCCGACATCTTTGTGTGGGTTAGAAATACTCCTTATAATAAAACGAAACGTTCAGGTTTTTAAAAACCACCGATTTTGTTGTGTTTGTATTGTATTTGGTCTAACCTGCATTTATACCCCACCCTATATGTATTTCACTTTTCCACCTACATATCTGCATTCCACGCACTGTACACCGTTTTGCTACGAATTCCTCTTTATCTTTGCTCTCCGTAGCATTGATGAGAGGAGGATGCCAGTCAGTTTCGTAAACAGTGTGTTAAGTACACCATAAATTCGTCACCTAAAAATTGTTTCTGTCCATATGAAATTTATATCCGTTTACGTACCACTCAGCTCAGAGGTTTAACTTGATGACTAGAGTTACGAAACGACACACCAGGTATGTACGAAAAAATAAAACTCAAATCAGTGTACGAAACACTAACAAGACCTGGGTACGAAACACTGTTGTACGAAACTCCCTGTATTGCTAGTCCTTTCCTCCCCTCAACACACATTCACGGTACCTAAGTTTACTTGCCGTTCCAGCACTCTTTTATTTAATCCTGCTTTCTACTATCCATTCTTCATACACCCTGCGTAACCCACCCTTCGTTCGTTTCCAAGCTCACTTGTTTGCATTGCAGCAACCCTTCACATTCCCCTTCAGCGTCCTGACCACCATAAGCAACTCACATGAAAAAACAACTAATAACATACCTTTTATATGGCTTGGCGCTATTATAAAAACCTCCTCATGCGAACCCTAGAACAGTGTGCGAGTGCTCTTCAGCAACTTAGCATTATGATAAATATGGTGGAAAAACGAAACAATATGGCGAATGGATGTTTCGCACAAGATCGTTTGAAAATACTCTAAACCGTTACGAACGTCAAGATCATCTAAGGTGCAAAGATGATCTTAGAGACGCGTTACGAACATTCGAACATCCGGCCCCAGATACATAATTGTATGTGCCAACACTAAAGAGTCATGCACAGTATTTTATATTATGTCCCTGTCTTCAGTGGCACATACACGTTATAGTGTATGCTAAAATTAGTAATATTTTTGCGCCTGGCGAACAAAAATGCAGTGGCGACGATAGTGGTTATTGACGGTAGTTGGTTGACGGGTGCCCGAGATTCGTAGCATTTCACCTTCCTCTCCGCACAAGCGACAATTACCATTACAACAATAATCAAATAGTCGTCAGGTAGCTACGCGTACGCCATTACACTTCCTTACTGTGCGTGGGGACTAGAAGGCGATAGAGGAAAATGGTGAGGTCAAAAGCCCACAAGTCTGGAGCTGTGGCGTCGTCGTTTCCATGGTACGGCGGGATTTGTCTACATACCACTGCGAGGCGCCCAGAAGCGTTTTTATAGAAGGGGGTACATGAAACCTGAACGGCGCAAGCCGCTCAAATTATTATCTCAAACGCAGACCAGGTGTCGTTTATGAAGTGTGTTTACCCGGTGGTGTGTGTGTGTGTGTGTGTGTGTGTTGTGTGTGTGTGTGGTGTGTGTTTGTGTGTGTGTGTGTGTGTGTGTGTGTGTGTGTGTGTTTTTTGTTTGTGTGTGTGTGTTTGTGTGGTGTGTGTGTGTGGGGTGTGTGTGTGTTAATGAAGAAAGTAAAAATAAAGGAGAGAGAGAGAGAGGAGAGAGAGAGAGAGAGAGAGAGAGAGAGATAAGAGAGAGAGAGAAGAGAGAGAGAGAGAGAGAGAGAGAGAGAGAGGAGAGAGAGAGAGAGAGAGAGAGAGAGCGAGATAGAGAGAGGAGAGGAGAGAGAGAGAGAAAAAAAGGAGGACTTTAAGCGATTAAATAACGGACTACATATAAATAAGGCACCAGCGAGCGGTGGGATAGGTCATATGTATGGGTGAAAAGAAAAACTGAAGCACATACAGCGAAATAGGAAAAAGAAACATTCCACCGTCCGAAATGAGAGAGGAGAGAGAGAGAAGAGAGAGATATGAGAGAGAGAGAGAGAGAGAGAGAGGAGAGAGATAGAGAGGAGAGAGAGAAGAGAGAAGAGAGAGAGAAGAGAGAGAGAGAGAGAGGAGAGAGAGAGAGAGAGAAAACAAAAAAAATATGAGTTCCAACCAGCAAGACTTTTGGAATTCTTAAGAAATCGTCCAGGCCCATTTTTTCTTTGCATATGGGCCCAACCGAACTCGAAGTCCGGTTTGTTTACATCGGTGCATTTTGGGGTAGGCGGGGTCGGCCGCGGGTGGACCAACGAAGGGAAAACTACGGCATGGAAGTAATTTCGAGTTATTTTGCGCGAATTGAATTCCAGGTGCTATATTACTGGCTCGCGTTTTCTCGCTGACAACACTATAGAGAAACCTGGGTATTGGCTGATGTGTCAGAGGCTTCTAAACCAAGAAAACAGAGTCATAACAGAGGCTCGGGTCAAAAGGTAAGCACTGGTAGGTACGTAATGTGTCCCCTACCACTTGCTTACTTCTTAATGAACTCCTGCTGTGACTGTTTTCCTGGTTTAGAAGCCCTTACCACATCAACCTCACCTCATGTCTTTCTCTATGTTGTCCGCGAGCACGGAATATAGCACCTGGAATATCATTTCGCCCAAACAACTCAATTTTTTTCATCGCCGTAATCTTCTCTTTGTAGGCCTGTCATATTCATGGTTATATAGTTTAAAATACCTTATTAATTGAGTTCCTTTTTGTTGTCTCCTCATAATAAGTCGTGCTACATCATGGTTTAAAAGTGTTACTTGACGAGCCCTGAATACTCTTGAGTCCTATACCATATCACCAACCTTTGCTTTGATTTGTTATACTTATTATCCTCCTAAACAGTTGCATAACCACGGTGACATTACCCATCCTTGCCCTCAGATACCTGCATGGTTACTGTCGTCTACGCGATATTTTTGTCCTACACAAATCGGGAAAGCTCGCCGACAGTAAATGGGTTTAGGTTGGTATCCGGTCATTTCGCCCACATGCCATTTTCGCCATATCCATAAGTCATTCGGCCCGTACAGTTCATTTCGCCCACACTATGGAGGTCATTTTTCGCCCACACTATGGAGTCTATAGAGCTAGGGGTTAGGTTTATATTTGGTTTTAGTGTGTCGAGAACCCCCAACCCCCGCTAGGAGTTTAGGTTAGATTTCTTTAGGTTAGGTTCGGGTAGGTTAGTTTTGGGTAGTTTATGTTATGTTTGGTTAGGTTAGTTAGATTAGATTTGGTTAGGTAGATAGTTAAATTTGGTTAGGTTTACTTAGGTTATGTTGGTTATCGGTGGGTCAAGCCCCCTGCTTAGGGTAGGTTTAATTTTGGTTAGGTTAGGTTATTTTGGTTAGGCAATTTCGTCATTATCGCCCACAAGACATTTTCGTCCACATGTAAGTCATTCGCCCACATATAGTCATTCGCCCACTCCAAAGTCAATTCCGCCCTACACGATCCATGTCACGGAGTCATGTAACTATATCTTTCTCTGGCAGAAATGGATGACCACACAGTGACCTTGGGCGAAATGAACGGTAAATTTCTAGTGTTTGCCCATAAACTCCTGCCACTTTCCCCAGACAGTTTGGACCTGTTTGGAATGCGGGTTTTCGGGTGGGGAACAAATTATTCGTCGGGAAACAACGTCCTTAAGAGTTGGTGTAGGGGGTACAACTCCCTAGATCTAGGGTAATTTCCTTATTATCTAGAGAAATTGTCTTAACAAAATAAACCCTAACCTAACCAAAATTAACCTACCTATCAGGGGCTTTGACCCACGCAATCACCTACCTAACCAATCTAACCTAACCTAAACCAAATCTAACCTCTCCTAACCTAACAAATCTAATCTAACTAACCTAACCAAATCTAATAGGTTAGATTTGGTTAGGTTAGGTTAGCTTAGGTTAGATTTGGTTAGGTTTAGGTTATCGGTGGGTCAAGCCCCCCTACTAGGTAGGTTATTTAGGTTAGGTTAGGTTTATTGTGGTTAGGCAATTTTCTCTAGTATAAGGAAATTCCCCTAGATCTAGGAAATTTTTACCCCCCTACACAACTCTTTAATTACGTGTTTCCGCGCATAATTGTTCCCCCCGAAAACCCCGACTCCCACAGGTCCCCAAACTGTTTGGGGAATGGGAGAGTATGGGCAAAACTAGAAATGTACCGTCATTTCGCCCAATGCTACTGGTGGTTTCATGTCCATTTTCTCCAGAGTAAGATATAGTTACATGACCCTGACATGGATCGTGTGGGCGATTGACTTTAGAGTGTGCGAATTGACTGTTAAGTGGGGCGAATGACTCTTATATGTGGCGATTGACTTACATGTGGACGAAATGTCCTATGGGCGAAATGACGAAAATTGCCTAACCAAAATAAACCTAACCTACCCAAAATTAACCTACCCCTAGGGCAGGGGGCTTTGACCCACCGGGGGGATATGCTCACCTAACCAAACCAAATTTTAACCTATCCTAACCTAACCTAACGCTAACCAAATCCTAACCTAAACTACCCAAATCTAACCTACCCTAACCTAACTAAAGAACTCTAACCTACCCCCTAGCGGGTGTTTGTGGTGTTCTCGTCAACACTAAACAAATATAACCTAACCTCCTAGCTCCTATAGACTCCATGTGTGGGCGAAATGAACTCCATAGTGGTGTGCGAAATGACCGATACAACACTAACCATTACTGTCGGCGAGCTTTCCCGATTGGTGTAGGGACAAAAATATCGGTAGACGACAGTACCCTATGCAGGTACCATGAGGCTAGGATGGGTAATGTCACCGTGGTTATGCCACTTGTTTATGGATGGAGTAATAGAAAATCAAAGCAAAGTGGTGATGTTGGTATAGACTCAAGAGTATTCATTGGCTCGTCATTTAAACCATGATGTTCCTACTTATTATGAGGAAAGACAACAAAAGGGACTCAATTAATAAGGTCTTTACTACTACATAAACTGAATATGTACCCCTACAAGAGAAGAATACGACATGAAACAAATTTGAGTTGTTTGGGCGAAATTGATATTCCCAGGTGCTATATTTCCGTGCTCGCTGACACATAGAGAAGACCTGAGGTGATGGTTGATGTTGCGAAGGCTTCCTAGACCAGTAAACCAGTCACCGCAGAGTCTCATTAGAAGTAAGCCAAGTGGTAGAGAACATTACGTACCTACCAATATGCTTACCTTTTGACGAGGCTCTGTTATGACTCTGTTTTCTTGTTTAGAGCCTCTGCACATCAGCCATTACCTCAGGTCTTCTCTATAGTGTTGTCAGCGAAAACAGAGCACAGTAATTAGCCCTAAATATCAATTTCGCGCAAATTAACTCCGAAATTCTTCATCGCCGAGTTTTCCCTTCGTAAGGCCATCCGCGGCGACCCGCCTTATCCCCCAATGTGCGCGGCGATGTAACAACCGTGACCGTAGTTATGGGGTAAGGTTGGTCCTTGGTTGAATGTTCATTCAAAATACCTAATCCACATAAAATTATTCAGTGCCACGCCTTATTTCCCTAAAAACATGGCTTTTGTGAAAAGCGCGGGAAAAACAACAGCCCCATTCCAGTCGTGCCGGGAAACATGAGTCTTCGCCGTATAGCTTGGAAACGGGTGCTAAGCTCTCTGGAAAGCACAGCTTTTCCGTGGGCACGGTCCCCATACGGATGGCAAGTATATGCATTCGCAAAAAATATATATCAGAAAAACCCAAAATTCTTCAGGTACTAGAATTTTTTCTGAGTCTACGTGTATTTGTATTAGCGCGGGGCTGGGAGGCCTCCCCAAGTGACGTCGCCGAGCCGTGATCCGTCGTCTGCTGGTCGTCAGTTGTGTTTTGAGAGCCCGGGGAATTTACAGATTGTGAATGCGGATCATTTAAAAACGGGTGACTGGATGCAAAAAGTAACAACATATTGTTGATATACTCGATATTGGCTATATTATGACAGCATTAAATCAGGAATGATGAAATGGTCTGGACGATTACTTTAAGGGAGGAGGAGGAGGAGGAGGAAGAGGAGGAGGGGAATGATGATTGGTGGCCGCAGTAACCGAATCAGCAGCCATCGACGTGATTGGCTCCACCGTGATAGCTTAGCGGCGGGAGGGCGGCGAGGGGCGGGAGGAGGGTGATGGGCAAGGAAGATGAGCCGCCACGCCCGTATTGGCTAGCGGGGCAACACAGGCACCGCACCTCTGAGTGTCCGCCGCTGTGCGTTGGCGGAGAGCTGCGTGCCCCGATACCCCGGCCCGCCAATGACTGCC
>JACEEZ010020300.1:62500-80000 GCA_016584305.1 Chionoecetes opilio
CAATACTTTCATCTATTATTCCCTTTTCTTTTACTCCTCTCTTCCCTCATCAATTTGTCTCGCAACATTTTATCATATCTACTTTCCTCTCTAATCTTGCATCACTTTTAGTCTTCTGTTTATTTTACCCTCCTTCCAAAGCCCCAAAAACTATATATCCTTCCAAAACTATATACTACTGTATTTAGTCTACTGGACTTGCTTCTTAGTTTGGGCTATTTCCAGTGGAGGCAAATGCCGCGATTCCTGACATTTTCAAACATCACTCTTATTTCCCTTTTAACAGAGGTAACAACTTCATGATATAAAGACAACTTTGTATGGCAATGGAGATACCTCCCTCAAGGTTTTCAGCGCATCAACCCGGTAGTTATTTTGGCATTGCTTCAGTGTGGACGAACTGAACTAAGATTTGCATTATATAAACTGGCCATTATCTAAACACAAGACTTTCAATATAAAGCTTTTATTACAATACACACACACAACCACACACACACACACACATATATATATAATATATATATATATATATATATATATATTTTTTTTTATACATTTGTGCCTATAGCGCCTGTAGGCAGTGGTGACCCAGGGCTCGGATGGTAGGCTCTGGAGGTTCACTTGAGGGCTCTGACGGCTGGTCCTCGCCCGTGGTGGCGCAGGCAGGATTCTTATAGTGACACCTGTGATTAGAGGCTCATGCCGCCCCCCTGTGTCCTCCGATACACTCGCAATCGAAGGTAGAGTTGATGGGCAGGGCATGTGGGTGTTCTTAGGCCACTCGACGGTGCAGAAAGGTTTTCGTTTTCTTCGGGGATCGAACTCGGGTCACCGAGAACGCCAGTCGGAGACGCTAACGACTCCGCTACCACCTCCCCATATTCATAGGGGACTTTACTCTTGAGTAAAGAGTAAACTTGTGCTGAGCTTGTACTGAGCACAAAATACCCTCTTCCATTTTCGTAGTAGGCCAAGAACCGAAGACGCTGTTAACACATCGCTACATCTAATATAATACATTTTCTTTAACAAATAAGAATATTTACGGTACAATGAAGGTATGAGTATTGATATTCTAAAGATATGATATTATTTCCATAGTTTAATACAATAATCATTGTGGCCTTCCGGTACGATAATTTTGCTGCCGGCAGCTTACTGTAAAGCCTTTGTCATTCTCAAACCCTCGCCCCAGTGTTGTTTAGACCGTGCCCGCGGATTAACGTGCTATTGCCCAGGCTCTATTTACGCATTCTACACTCTTAAAAATGGTTTACAAGTGTTGTGTTGTGGGATGCAAGACAAATTAGGTCTCCAGAACATCTCAGGAGGGAGATTCCAAGTACAGAAGTGTCTTTTCTATACCAAAGCACAATGATAAGTACCCTGCAGTGAGGAAAAGTTGGATAAAGATAATTTCGCGCCCCATGAAAGATTTTAACGTTGACAAGGCTTTTGTCTGCGGTCTGCACTTTAAGGAGGAAGATTTTAAGCTGGTCAATGGTTACGACTGGCCAGCCTAGGAAGCGCCATGCACTCAACCCATGTGCAATCATAGTCCATTTCCCCAGCCATCCCTCGTATCTCCAGCCCAAAGGAGACATGGCGAGATCCACCTCAGCTACCAGGAATGCAAGGTACTACGTGTAGGAAAAAGTTTTCCTTATAAATTCGTTTTTTTATTCGGTTAGGGTAGTTTAGACACTGGATATTTCACTATTCATATTTACTCAAAACTAGCCACTCGTGGAGAATGTGTTTGAGACGAAACGGTCGGAGAAGCCATTGTACGCCTGGCAGCTACGCGTCCCCGCAAAAATGTTTTATGTTATAAAGAACCGACATTAGTGGATGACTAAATTATTTATTGCAAGAGCATTTCTTTATAAAACTCTTTAAATACCGAAGTATATGTCTCCTTTTACCGTCTCCTTTTTCACAGCAACGCAAAATCAGAAGGAAAGAGAGAGAGAGAGAGAGAGAGAGAGAGAGAGAGAGAGAGAGAGAGAGAGAGAGAGAGAGAGAGAGAGAGAGAGAGAGAGAGGAAAAAGTTAGAGATAATGAAGAAAGGAGAAAAAAATATTAGGTAGGTGGAAGCGAAAGAGGAGTTGGAGGAAGAGAGGAGAGGAATGGGAGGAAAAGAGAGATCTAGGAGCTAGGAAAGGAGGAGATAAAGTAAGATATGAAGGGAAGGAGAGAGAGAGAGAGAGAGAGAGAGAGAGAGAGAGAGAGAGAGAGAGAGAGAGAGAGAGAGAGAGCGCGAGAGAGAAAAAAAACGACCTCACCTGCGACCTCAAAACCAAGCTCAGTGGTCGTTCAGAGGGTAACAAGTCCTGGTGGACCACACTTAAACAGCAACAAGGTCTGACAACAGACGACACCATACCTCCGCTATTCAAGTCTGTCACTATTCACAATGGCCACCAAGAACAAGGACAAGGCCGAGGTACTCGCGACATTTTTTTCCAACAAAATGACAGTACCTGATCCCCAGCGATCCATCCCAGCTGTGCCCATCATCACCAATGCCAGCCTTTCTAACCTCACTATAACTAGTGAGGAAGTTCGCCGACATTTAGTTCAGGTCGACACAAAGAAGGCCTTGGGCCCAGACAACATTAGCCTGCATATCCTCAAGCGCTGCGCCTCTCAGCTAGCAACACCCCTTGCTACTATCTTTCAGCACTGCCTCACTACTGGAAGGTGGCCCACCCTGTGGAAGACTGCCAGAGTGGTGGCAATACATAAGAAAGGCAAAAGAACTGACCCCAAGAACTATAGGCCCATCTCCCTTTTATCAGTTCTTGGCAAGACGCTGGAAGCTATAATTGCCGACAAGATATCGTCTTTCTTCACATCACACCACCTTCTTAACATCAAGCAATTTGGCTTCCGAGCAAACAGGTCAGCGGCCGACCTATTGCTCCATCTGTCCATCACATGGCATAAGCGTCTTGACCAAAGAAAGGACACATACGTCATTGCCCTTGACATTGCGGGAGCATTTGACAGGGTGTGGCATCACGGCCTCATCACCAAACTGAACAGTTTGGGTGTCCGCGGTCATCTGCTGCTCCTACTACAAGACTACCTGCGGGACAGATTTCTCAGAGTGGTGATGGACGGTCAAACCTCAGAGGAACACCCGATCCTTGCCAGCGTCCCACAGGCAAGTGTGCTCGGCCCTCTCCTCTGGAATGTATTCTTCAATGACTTGCTCCAGCTCATCCCAGAGGCACATGCATATGCCGATGACTGCACCCTTACATTCCCCTGCGACAGTGGTGATCACCGCACGACTGTCGCTCACATAAATCAGGTCCTCCAAACCGTCATCTCATGGGGTCGTCGATGGCAAGTGGATCTCGCTCCAGAGAAAACCCAAGCGATGCTCATCTCCCGACGACAACGTCCTCCTGATACTCCCATCCCTACTATCTTACTGGGTGGGAGGCCGGTGCCCCTGCAGACATCCCTCCCCATACTTGGGGTGGAAGTGAATAGCGTCCTGACCTTCACCCACCACATCCGAACCATTGCAAGGAAAGCCGCCTGGAAACTTAGCTGTGTCCGGCGTATCTCACACCTTCTTGACTCCCAAGGGATCACCACCTTATATGCAGCTCAAGTCCGCTCCCTTATGGAGTACGCCCCTCTCACGCGGTCTTCCTGCCCCCTTTCGTACCTGAGCCTTCTTGACAAGGTACTCTAAACAGCAAAGGCGACCGGACACCCTTGCCGCCATCTTTTTCCCCAGCAGGAAAAACATCCCCACGGATTGACCAAAGGCCACATTTTTTACCCTAGTTAGTAAAATTTGTAGCGCCTCTACCCTCCCTCCCGCCACTCATTCTCTCTCTCTCTCTCTCTCTCTTTCTCCTCTCTCTCTCTCCCCTCTCTCTCTCTCTCTCTCTCTCTCTCTCTCCTCTCTCTCTCTCTCTCTCTCTCTCTCTCTCTCTCTCTCTCTCTCTCTCTCTTTCACACAAACACGTAATATTGGAAAGTTATATATGCGTAAATAATAGATATTTTCAGCAAGATTAGACAGAGAGAAGGGGAGAGAGAGAGAGGGAGAGAGAGAGAGAGAGACGAGAGAGAGGGGAGAGAGAGAGACGAGACGAGACGAGACGAGACGAGGACGAGACGAGATATGGATTTGAAGGTCAGATCGGGTTTCAGCTGCTACTCTTTCGGCCGCTTTTTAAACTTGGACTAGGGAGAGTCTAACGTGGAGCTTCCATGTTAGACTCTAGTGGTCCCAATGCCACGAACGCTTCTTTAGACACCATCTGGAGAGCTAACATAGTCTTATGTTGATCCACGACTGCGCTTGGGTTGGCAGCCCTGAACCAGGGAGATCATATATTGGGGGACGGAGAGCGGAAGTCATTTGTCTCCGCGCCTGCTCCCGAGAAAAACAAAACACACCATACCATATATGAACCTATATTCTTTATTTATTCACTTTTTATACCCACATTTTCTTGATCTTCATAGCTCTCCCATTATTGGGAGTAAAGATTGTCATGGTACATGTTATAGTTATTATTTAGTTGCACAACTAATGATGCCTTAATCACTAGTGATAGTTGAAATTCATATCAGGGCAAACCTATATATTAAATATATATATCGGTTCGACTTTTAATCAAAACGTATAGTTCATCATACAAGTTTGGCCGCCTATAATGATCCGGTGGTGTGGTGGTATCAAATGTCTGACGTACTATATAAAGTATATATAGTACACACGCACGTATACACACAAGCAAGGATATATAAAAGTTATACTATCCTTGCACACAAGTGTCACGTGTGTCACAGTGAGGTGTTAGCCCCCCCGTGTGTCTTGTCTGACTAAAGAGCGAACGCGCAGTTCTCGTCCACTACAACAGAGTACCGCCAGGGCCACGGATACGGCATACGTACGGCGAGGGCCAGCAGTGGTCATAGATACTAATTTCGGGCACGCAAGACTCGAACCTATGATCAGCGCATCAAGGTATACCCTGGGTACGTCTCTGTAGTAATCAGTGGGAGAATATTACGCTGAAAGGCTAATGTGGCAGCTATGTATTATCGTAACATTCTGGCGATAGTGAGCTAAAATCGGCCCTATTCGGAAATCAGCCGATCTTAGCTCAACACGGCAAACATAGTTTTTAGGTTTAGGTTAAGTTATGTTTAGGTCTGGTTTAGGTTAGGTAAGGTTTATGATAGGTTTGTGTTAAGTTTTTAGAGTTATTTAGGTTAAATAAGCGTCCGCGGTACGATTTCCGAAAGAGGCCGGTGACGGCTCGGTACGGCATCTCCCTCAGCCCACCCTCGTAAGGTATATATGTAGCCATAATATACTCGTAAGTTGTCCTTACGAGGGATTTCGAGCATCCTGCCGAGGTGGATAGATGTGTGGAAATGGGAGACTTCTGCCGTGGCCTCCCGTAGAGGGATGTAAGGAAACCGCTGTTAGCGTAGACTAGACTATTATGACCAAAAAGAGAATAAAATGTCTCTCTGTTTCCATAATTAAATGCAAGTGCTGCTGTATAGTCGTATAGTGAGGACTATTATATTGCAGATAGTTTGGACTCGGCGGGCGAGGAGAGATAAACAAACCCAGATTTCGTAGGGCGCCAAACGCGGTCTTAAAAAAATATATTCAGATGCTTCATAATATGCAGTAGACGCATGATATACACTCATATTTGCCCAACAGAGCATGACAATACCGCTACTTTGTCTTAGCATGGGCATTGGCATAGTATCGTAAATATCATTAGACTCAAGTGTTGGACAGGGTCCTGGGTGTCTAACATTTCCAATACTATTCTCGTTAGTTTTAGACCAACTTAAGACTAATCCCCCCCGGAAAATGTTTAGAAAACGGAAATGCCTGTCTAAAGCCACGGTTAGTCTTAGGTTAGCCGAAGTCCACGTTTAAAGAATCGGCCGTTTTTCTCTCTCTCTTTATTCAATATCCTTTTTTCAAACTCCCTTTTCTCTCTTCTGTACTCCGCTGTCTTTCCGTGTGTTTCATTCCCTTTTCATAAACTCTCTTCTCTTTCCTCCTCCAGCATTTTGCACCTCTTATCATTTTCTGCAGTCTTTCCTTATTCATTTTTCAGCTTCCATTCTTGCCTTTCTTTCATACCCTTTTCCCCGTGACTGGAGTGGGTGGTGATGGTGGTGGGAGCGGCAAAGGTAGGGGAAGAGATTAGAAGTTTTCCCAAGGGTGCTATACTCGCGCCGTCCCTCACACAACACCTGACTCCTTCTCTCTCTCTCCTCTCTCTCTCTCTCTCTCTCTCTCTCTCTCTCTCTCTCTCTCTCTCTCTCTCTCTCTCAAACTGGCAAAAATAAGCGACAATAGGAGAAAGAGAGAGAGAGTGTGTAATGTGTGATAAGGACAGCGACAGAGTAAATAATGTGGAGAAGGAAGAAAGAGAGAGGAGACCTCAGGAGAGGAGTGAATCGAGACAGGGGGTTAGGGGGAGGCAGTGGGCAGGAAATAGACAGAAGGATGGAAGGATGAGGAGGAAGGAGGAAGGAAGGGTGCAAGGAGGGTGGGTGATAAAAGGGGGGAACTTAAGCCCGTGTAGAGGAGGAAAGTCCTTTTAAACCACGTTTTATTGTTTATTTTTGTGTATGAATTCTTTCTTTCTTATTGTTTTGCCTCCATCAGCACATTGTTGTTGTTTTATACTGAAAGATCCAGGTCCCTGGTTGTATTTTATTGTATGTATGTTATTTCTTATTTCATTGTCAAATATTGTAAGACTTTATTCAATTAATAACTACCACGTGTAGGTCTCGCGGCCTCTTGTAGCTTCCTTATTTTCTTATGTTCTTATGTTCTTATGTAATATTTTCAAGCAACACACACACACACACACATATACACACACACACACACACACACACAACGAGGAAAGGAGTCGAGTGTATGCTACGGGCGAGATGGGAAGGGATTAGGTGTAGGATTAGCACCAAACCCTCACAGCGCAGCCATCATTATCTTACCTCTCCCTTGCCTTGCCTTGACCCTGACTCCCTCCTGTCTGTATGTTATGTTTTTTTTAAAGAGAGAGAGGAGAGAGAGAGAGGGGAGAGTGAGAGAGAGAGAGAGAGAGAGAGAGAGAGAGAGAGAGAGAGAGAGAGAGAGAGGGGGAGAGGAGAGAGGAGAGGAGAGAGAGAGAGAGAGAGAGGAAATAATGGGAAACTGGTTACAAGAAGAAATATTCTGGGATGTGTTTTTGCAAACGAACGAACGAACAGAGAGAGAGAGAGAGAGAGAGAGAGAGAGGCGCTACGTATTTTACTAACTAGGGTATAAAATGTGGCCTTTGGTCAGTCCGTGGGGATGTCTTTCCTGCTGGGGAAAAAGATGGCGGCAGGGGTGTCCGGTCGCCTTTGCTGTTTAGAGTACAGGCCCGAGCCCAACGGTTAATACGTCTGAAGGCTCTGCAGGACCAGCTTCTCCATCCTCTGCAACCCTTGCAGCAGCGTCGCGACGTAGCAGGTCTGTGCGTCGTTTACAAGACACACAAGCAGCATGTCCCACACCTGGCTGCTCTCCGACAGCCCTGGGCAAGACCACACGGCCACACCACACGAACTGCTGCTACCAGGGACCATCAATTGATCGTCCCTTTTGCCAGGACGAGGACCTCTCTGCGTTCCTTCCTTCCACGCTACACAAGAATGTGGAACCGCATGGTACAGCAGACACAGCTTCACTCTACCTCGTCACTCCAGACCTTCAAGAGTGCTGTGAACACTTGGATAAAGCAGCCATAGTATTAAGTACCTACCTGTAAACCTGTAAACCCTGCTTGAGTTCAACTATGTATATATATATATATATATATATATATATATATATATATATATATATATATATATATATATATATATATATATATATATATATATATATATATAATATATATATAGCAGTGAAAAAAATGTAAATTAGAATAGTAACACATGTACATGTAAAATTCATTTAGTAGTGAAATAGTGAATTAGAGAAATAGAGAATTTTGAATAGTAACCCATGTATGTATGTTAAGCTAGGAATAATCTACACATTCCTAAGGTCAAAGATATTTCTCAGTAGTACAGCTGAAGCTCCTGACTTGGAAATCTATATGAATTAAAAAAAGAAGAAAAAAAAGAGAGAGAGAGAGAGAGAGAGAGAGAGAGAGAGAGAGAGAGAGAGAGAGAGAGAGAGAGAGAGAGAGAGAGAGAGAGAGAGAGAGAGAGAGAGAGAGAGAGAGAAAGAGAGAGAGAGAGAGACGCAAGTAAAGTTATGACGTAAAATGTTTTGAAAATTAGTTAAATAAAATACATGAACATTTTGAATCATAATTATCAACCTTTTTACTTTTAATTTTTATTATTTCTTTTTTTATATATACTTTTATTAGTTTATTATTACTGTTTTTGTCACTGGTCACTTAATGTTTTATTCTTTCTTTAACTAGGGTGAATTTACAAGATCAGGCTATAGAGACGGAGTTATGGGTAAAACCACTGATAAAATTGCAGACTTCAACGATCTCTGCAACAAGGGCAACGATCCAAGCTTCCTTAATAAAGACTTCAGGTGATATTTTTTGCCTGAATAATGTTTATGTCTTAACCCTCGCACGCACAAAAAGTTTAATAAGTTTCTCCGTCCACTGCGATATCCGTCTGGGGCTCCCTAAGGGGCCCCGCGAAATGGCCTGACTCTGCGGCGATTTTTTTTTTTATGTTATCAATTTCACCCACGCGTATTCTTTTTTACTGGCATTATTATATATCGTTGGTTTTGCAAGAGATTATTCTGCCTTATGAAAGAAAAAAATAACAAGAAATGCAAGTAAATAGCGGAGTTTACCGACTCCGAAAAAAACATTGAGTAATGAGAAATAAGAAATACTTACGTTCACCACTTCGTAGCTCGAAACTTCTTGAGTCGACTTTTTATGGTTTATATGCAAATAAAAGCGGATTTGTATGAGGATTCCAACGCTACCATTATAATTTTCATATGGCCAGTAGTTCTTGAGAAAATGGAGGAAAACTGAAACACATGTTGGAAGACTGATTAGGCTACATGTATGGCTTACCCGGCTCGGGACACGTTTTAAAGGGACTACAGTCCGCGCTGGCAGGCTGCCTTCTGAGAGGAAACTGAGACACAGGCCCTTATCATTTAAGATCTACCCTCACGAGAGAGTTGACAATTAGTTTATTTTATAGGTATAGCTTGGATCTTTGACCCAGAACATTTTGACGCGATTCTGATAAATACTTTTTTTTTGGCGAATTTTTACAAGTTTTTTGACGCGAATCGCGTCAAAAGCTCAAATGTAGACGAGTCCGTTTTGACGCGAATCGCGTCACGGTGCGTGAGAGGGTTAAAATCATGTAAAAAACATTCTACTTTGTATTTAATTAGAGAAAAATTTAAATGATTAATTATTGTTAGTTTATGAGTGTTTCTTTTAGTTTTTTAAGTAAAAATAATCAATTTACCATTTTTTTTATATAATAACGATTTGAAGAATGTTCTTAAAAAAATATTTATAGTGTTTATTTTCTTATTTTCTTGTTTGAAAACCCATAGAAGTAAACACATATATAGATATATATTTAAAAAATAATGTAAGTCTATATACAAAACCACTACTTTTATTTCTTGTCTTAAATTTTAGTATTTAAACGTTCTCTCTCATCATTCCTTACAAGCCAATAATGACGTAATATTTTAATTATGTCATTACTGACATATCATTGCTGTACTTCTCACTAGTTCCAAAACTGTTTCAGGCACCGAGTGAGACAAAAGACTGTGGGTGACCAGGAGGAGAACTACTTATCTTTCATAAGTGAAGCTCTAAACGGTGATGATGTGCCCTACACTGAATACTGCATGAATATATACAGTGACCTGACTTTTTCACTTTTTGTGCGTGGTGTTTAAGTGTCCAGAAAGCGGTTTAGTGATGTACCCTCAGAGGGAAAAGTCCAGTGACCCAAAGCATCCAAAGCACATAGGACGACTCAGTGAAATTGAAAACGTGCTTGCTCGTCTAAAGAACACAGAAGTCCAAGCAGACGAGCCCCTTGAGCAGGCGAAACAGATATTAGATAGGGTCAACCTGGACGAGCTGGAGGACGAGAAGAGGTTAGTGACGTTGCTTTTTAAAGAACAGCTAAAGCCTGTCATGACTAACCCACAAGCTAGTCGTTACTCGTCTCCCTTGCTGGGACAATGTGCCCTGTTGGATCGCCTGAGTCCAAAGTTATACTGGCACTTGTACAGGCGCAACTACATGGTTCTGCCCCACCCTCAGACCTGCAGGCAGAAGCTAAGTGCCCTGAACGTAGCCGAGGGCTTCACTGAAGTAACAGGAAGTACTTCCAAATGCGATGTGCTAAGCTTAGCCCTCGCGAAAGACTTGTGCACCTCAGCATGGACGAGGTGCACACCAGTCAAGCCCTGGAGTTCGTTGCAGGCTATATATATGGAGAGACGGATGGCAAGTTCACCTGTAGGCTCTTTGCCACACACATTCAAAGCATCGCTGGGGAGTACAACGATCTCGTCTGTATCACCCCAGTGCTCACCACCACTACTGCCTTCATAGACAAGGAGTTCACCACTGTGGTGAATGACCTAACTGACATTGGCTTTACGTTTGTTAGTGCCTCAACAGACAATCATAAGGCCAATCAGACTTGGAACAACACGCTCCTCAACGGCAGTAAGGACCATCCCTTAGACTTTCCCAACCCTGCTGATCCAGACAACAAAGAGTTTAACATCAGCTCACTCTAACTCTACGACAGATCTTCATGAACACATCTTCAAGAACATTTTTTACAATCTCCTGAACAGGAAGGTGCTGAAATTCAGGAACTTCCGCTGGATTCTGGTAAGGATTGCTTAAACATGTACTATACAAAAAATACAAAGAACTGCTCTTATATTACAATTTATTTTATTTTCATTTATTATAGTTTTTTAAATTTTTATCTTTTGTGGGTTTTTTACAAGAAATGTATCTCTTAATTTGTGTATTAATGAAAAAAATATCGTCGACTCTCTCTTTATGAGCTTTGACTTAAAACGGGAAATTTATTACAGGGCAGGAGCACCCTAAGGTAAGGGTGATGGCTGATAACAGCAGCCAGCACACTGTCCAGCTCGACCACCTGAGGAAGATCCATAACAAGGAGTTTCAGCACCCTGGCAAGATGGGCTACAAGCTTACTAACAAGGTCTTGAACCCCTCCAACATTGAGAGGCAGTCAGTCAGCCTAGCTGCTAAAGCCACTGACGCCACCACAACTGCGGCCCTTCGCTTTGTAGCTGCAGAGAAAAGGGACCCTGAATATGACGACACAGCAGACTTCTTGGACGCTGTCCGCAGGTACTGCACTACTTTAATTAATTAGATTCCATTATTCTATTACATTTTTGCACCGCTTACTTCTCGTCTTTAGAATTTTAAGAAAAATATTTATGGTAAAAAAAATATCGTGAAGGGTGCCATTTAACACTTTATCCGTATCAGTAATTAAAAAAGAAATTATAATAATTATGTTTTGAAAAGCAGATGAAAAAACTGTACATGCGCATTTTTTGTGTAAAATGCACTAAACAACATACAATGTAAGAAGAAAACCAAAACTGTAATAACAAAACTGTCTGCAGGTGGTTCACAATCCTCAACGTGAAGACCAAGCACGCTGACCAAGCACGTCAGGTTCAGGGACCCAGACAGGAGGCGTGTTTTATTGGACTGCCCAACTTCAGCTGCCAACCTCGACTTTGTAGAAGAGTTTGGCAAGTAAGTGTTTACAATGTTTATTTTTTTCATCTATTAGTCGCTGTCTTTTTTTTGTTAGTTGTATTTAATAAATATTTCAATAGATGCTTAATTTTACAAAATAACTCTTACTTTTTTTTCAAATTCTCTGACGAAGTTGCGTCCATTGTGCCACCTCTCTATGCCTTTGCTCATGCTACAGAGGCATCTGGTAGCGCGCATGACAGGAATGTAAATCTGTCACGTTGCAGAACTTCTGTCTATCAAAATTCTTAAATATTCCCTGAATTGCATCTCTCTGAAGCTAATTTCCATAGAGTTATTTCCGCCGGAATTCCAACCTACAGTTTGTTAAGTCCTAGTGGTACAGATTAGCTACTTTATAAATATAGGACACCAGTATTCTAGTATATATATATGTTATTTGTTCCTTTTTCAATAGAAAAATAGTACTTCACAATACGTAGGAGAACATAAAGGAACTACCTCGTGTAGGTCTCACGGCCTCTTATAGCTTCCTTATTTTCTTATGTTTCTATGTCAATACAAAAAAGTAATGAAATATAATTTGTCATTTTAAGCTTACGAGGACCCTAACATTGATAAAAAGTGGAAGGTGACCAGGGACACATGCTTGGCCACTTTCTACACCAGTAGGAACATTAAACACTTGGCCACTAACGTCTTGGCCATGTACTCTGGTGAACCTTGGGGCCTCGAGTACCTTCTCTTGGGCAAATTCCAGAGCGACAAGCTGGAGTCACACTTTGGTCACCTGAGAAAGCTGGCAGGGTCCAACTATTGGACCACAGTCAGGAACTTCATGCAGGGTGAGGCCATCATTAGGAAGCAGAATTTGCTCTGGTATAGCGGATACGACATCGCTGAGCTTACCAGGGAGTTGTCAGCTGCCAGGCAGTTTGACAAGGACGCCGACGAGGAGGTGGCTGAGTTCTTGTACGAGAGCCTCGTCAATACTACGCAACGTGATGGTGAGCGTGTCTACGAACCACCTGACATGGCTAAGGCAGCCCTGGGCCACATATCTGGTTACCTTGGCACAAAGTGACCAGGATGTCAAGGTCCGACGACTGCATTACCGTCATGGTGGACAAGGATAGATTCGAGCTGCACGCTAGCGTTGAATTGGAAGAGGAAAACAGGTGCACCGACGAGTTCTTGCTCATGACTAGGACCTTGAACAGAGGAGGCCTCAAGCGCTAAACTGAAATGGGCGTCAACCTCACTTTAGGTGTCTGTCAGGTCTGGAGGCACATTATTAATGACCCACTGAGGCGGGGAAAATTCTTTTCTAGTGACAGTGCATTAAGAGTTTTTCAACTTCTTGTGAAGAGGTTTGTGGGTGAATACTATGAAGTGAGCGAGTACAGATGTGACAGTGGGCACCTCTTGGTGGAATACGTGCTGCCAATGGTGACAGAGACACTTTTCAACTGCTTTGGCAGCAACCTTGTCAGGGACGCGGCCAGTTCTGTGCACAAGGGCAAGAGGAGAAGCAGGTAGCCCAGTGGTAAGGAGAGAAGAGCGAGGGATACCAGGAAGAAACATAAGTTACAGGGGAAGAAGGAGTAGGGAGCAAACAGTGACTGTTTAAACGCAATCCCTCTGATGATCCTTAAATATTTTTATATTTTATATATAACATAGCTACCGTACACCCCGTGGTAATCTCTGCACAAGCCCGCTGCAGCTTACGAATTAAGTTAATAACATAATGCTGTGTTCAATTGTTTTCAAACACTTAGAATAACTCATAGTACTAAATCGCAATTTAAGTGGATAAGCAGGCTCTCCTTAACATCCCTGAAATGGGCGTCAGCCTCACTTTAGGTGTCTGTCAGTGTCTGTGAGGTGTCTGTCAGTGTCTGTCAGTGTCTCTGAGGTGTCTGTCAATGTCTGTCAGTGTCTGTGAGGTGTCTGTCAGTGTCTGTCAGTGTCTCTGAGGTGTCTGTCAATGTCTGTCAGTGTCTGTGAGGTGTCTGTCAGTGTCTGTGAGGTGTCTGTCAGTGTCTGTCAGTGTCTGTGAGGTGTCTGTGAGGTGTATGTCAGTGTCTGTGAGGTGTCTGTGAGGTGTCTGTTAATTAGCCTCTAATCAGAGGCGTCACTATAAAAATTCCTGCCTGCAGCACCACGGGCGACGGCCAGCCATCACAGCCCTCAAGTGAACCTCCAGAGTCTACCATCCGAGCCCTGGGTCACCACTGCCTACAGGCGCTATAGGCATAAATGTAAAATGAATAAAAAAAAAAAAAATTGTTAGATTAGGTTAGTATCTGATGCTTTTGCAAAAGGAAAGTGTTCTTTCCGGTCAAAACGTCAAAAGAATGTATTTAAAAAAAGCTGTCACCACTTTCTCAAATTGCAAATTCGCGGAAAGGATTTGGGTGCGAGGGCCGGAAACATATTCGCCAACTCTATGCAGGTATGTGGACTCCGGGTGAAGACGCTTGGCTGTAGCTCCAAAACTAACCGTAGGATTTTCTCGAAAATACCCTCATTGTGATTCACACACAAAGCTACCACAATTACGGTAAGAAAATCTAACCTAACCGTAAACAACTTTACCTAACCTGATGTGTTCAAGAGTAAGCGCGACATACTGTTCCAGAAAACGGAGAATATGTGGGCTGGAATGACTTGGGTGGAAGCCGGAATGACTAGGATTGGGGGCCGGAACGACCAGGGCCGGATTGGGTAAAAATTTACATTAAACTTTTGCAGGATTTTCAGACAAGTTTGATTTTTTTTTGGTTCAATATGTGATGCTTTTCCTAATGAAGATAGTTTTTTCCTGTGCAAACCTCCAAAAAGTGTTTTTTGCAATTCGAAAAAGTGATGAAAAATATATATACGTAAATACACTTTTTAGACGATTTAACTGGAAATAACTCTCCATTTGTAAAATCATAAAATTAGTTGAGACTGTTTCTGTACCTGCAACATTCGTTCCATGAGTTGTTATACTTGAGTTGTATACCATGAGTTGTTATTGGAGAGGTGGTAGCGGAGTGGTTAGCGTCACCGACTGGCGTTCTCGGTGACCCGAGTTCGATCCCCGAAGAAACCCAAAAAACGTTTCTGCACCGTCGAGTGGCTTAAGAACACCCACATGCCCTGCCCTACTCTACCTTCGATTGCGAGTGCATCGGAGGACACAGGGGGGCGGCATGAGCCTCTAATCACAGGCGTCACTATAAGAATCCTGCCTGCGCTACCACGGGCGAGGGCCAACCATCACAACAGCCCTCAAGTAAACCTCCAGAGCCTACCATCCGAGCCCTGGGTCACCACTGCCTACAGGCGCTATAGGCATAAATGTTAACAAAGAATACTAAAAAAGAACCTTGGTCTGCCATGATTGTGTCTGTTTCTTGCCATTTGTGGCCTGGGTGTCATACTGCTTGGTGTGTTGCATTGGTCGTAAGACTAGCCATGCGTATTGTGTCCTGGTATGCTGATGATGTGGCCTCTTATTTCCTGTTGCAAGGTAGGCCAGTGTTCATGGTTTTGCTGGTGTGGGTTCCCTGTCCTTGCCACATAGGATTCCTGCCTTGCATTTATCGTGGGCACCTTCCTAAATGCTCGTATTGCTCCCCTCACATGAGGGAAACGGCAGTCTTCTAGTGTGCATATTCCTTGTAGAGAGAGTTTCTGAACATGTTAGGGTGGAAGTCCTTGCAACATTTCCCTAACCTGCACCCTGACCTATGGTTTAGACCATGGCTGTAAAAATTATGGCAAGGTTTTGGGGAAATGGACAGTCCCTTCCACTTATTCCATACATATAGAGGTTTTTTATGTAGTACTTACAGAGCACCTGACCTGACGTCTTGCTGGTGTCGTTGAATTGCTGGCCAGTAAACGACGAATGGTGTGGGTCAAGTAATTATCAAAACCACATGAAGCACATGGGACTGTATTTCGTACGTTATCCATTTTTTGTCTCCTTATATATAACTTTTTCAAGTCTTTAATTGTTCCTGGATTTTTTTCCAGGCTTATAGACTCCTAGGAATGGTAGAACATTTACCATTTAGTCACAAATAACAGACTCACAGAGCGACCCTACACACGTCCGCGAATGTAAACAAAACTTGTTCAAATACTTTTAAACGTTCATAATACTTAATCATTACATTATATAATAAATATTAATATGACTTCATGAAAATAGCACCACTCTTACTTGATAACATAGAGAAAAATAATATGTTTATAACCAGCTGAATATCTTAAATACCAATAATATATATTATTGCAGTTAAGGCATAGCCGGATACGCGTCACTAAGCAGTCACCTCATTTATTAATGTATATTTCATATTTCAGCATCAAAACAACACAAACTCTTTATCAACGGAATCCTGAATAGTTCAGGGTCACATTGATATGCTTTTTACATAACTAACTCACTTGAAACTGGTATATTTAGTTTATTTTCATGAGACACTTGTTCCCCTTGCCGAACGGCCTCCACTGGTCATGGGCGGATTGGCGCGGAGCGCCAGAATCAAGTCTACAAGTATTATACAGTAGTCTTTGCTTCTTCCCTCGCTCGACTTATATCTTCTCATGTCTTCTACTCTGAAATTCATGTCATCCACCAACACCACCACTCCCTCCACTCACTACCATCCACTAACGTTTCCACCTTCACCGCATTTCCCACCAACTGCCACTCAAAAACCTGCAACTCATAACCACTTTCCACATTCTAAACCTATACCCTGTTCTCTCCTTCTGCTCTTCCTCTACACACTTCTTTTCTTCTTTCTTCTTTTCTTACTCTCTTTTATCCTTCTCTTCTTCCTATTAATATTTTCTCCTCTTCCTACTTTTGTTCTCCTCTTCCTAGACTTTTTCTCCTGTTCCTACACTTTTTTTTCTATTCTTCGTAGATTTTTCATCCTCTTCCTTCAATGTTTTCTCCTTTTTTTCCTACATTTATTTTCTACTATTCCTACTTTTTTCTCCTTTTCCTTTACTTTTTTTCTCGTCTCTTTTACATTTTTGTTACTCTTCGTTTTCCTACATTTTTTTCACCTCTTCCAAC
Source organism: Chionoecetes opilio (assembly GCA_016584305.1). Taxonomy (NCBI): domain Eukaryota; kingdom Metazoa; phylum Arthropoda; class Malacostraca; order Decapoda; family Majidae; genus Chionoecetes; species Chionoecetes opilio. The sequence continues at coordinate 79,403 of JACEEZ010020300.1, forward strand.
ATTTTCAATCAATCCTTCTCTTTCTCATATACCTCCTCCTCCACTCTTCTTTTCTCTACTCTCTTCTCCTCTTCTTCAAAGGGGTAGGGGGCTATTTTTTTTTAACCCTGCCTCTTTGGCCTCATCATCGCATCACTTACACCTCCACCACCCTCGCCTCTGCAGTGACGCTGTTCCTGGTGACGCTGGTGACCATTACGACCACTACAGCAATGCAGGAGAGACGTCGTGAAGAGTGATTTTCAACAGATATGTATCAGGAGGGAAGGTGCGAAAGAGATGAGGAGAAAGGTGAAAAGTAAGGAAGGTTGAAAGAGAAGGAAGAAGGAAGGACAGAGAAGAATGGAAGGAAGGAGAGAGAAGAATGGAAGGAAGGAGGCAGGGTAAGATTGTTAAAAGGATTGGAGGGTAGGAGGGAGGGTAGGTTGTACGATAGAGAAAAGAGGGTTGAAGGGCAGGGAGGGAGGGAAGCAGGACTGGAAGGGAAAAAATAAACAAATAAAATACATGTAGGTGAAATTATAGCGAGAAAAAATAATTGAAAAAACGGTGGTAATATAATGAGTTTAATTCGTCTCTCTCTATCTTTTTTTCTCTT
>JACEEZ010020300.1:90000-117515 GCA_016584305.1 Chionoecetes opilio
GTACTAATTATTTAAGGTTCAAATGCTTAATAACCACTGGGAATGTTAGTTTATATTATCCCAGTACTTATATTACCTTAATTAATACCCATTACCATTATAATTATATATATATACATCCCTACGCACCCCTTATGATGAGCGGACAATACCTCCCTCACAAGGGGGGGGGGGGTAAAAAAATCACCACTCCACCAATTGTTGAGAGGGTGGTTGGTGGATAATTTCCACAGTTATGACATTAGTTTAACACAAGGGTACATTTCATACAAAATGTATTTGAAATAAATGTTTTTGTTATATTATCAATTGCATGTAGTAAATATATTCATATATGGAGCTACACACATGGTACTTACTGGATTGCCAATATATGGAAAATCCTTAAACAGGGCATCTATGATTTTATCGTAGCCTTTCCTCGATGGTCTCATGTAAAAATGTTTTCAACAATCATATGCTGTAATTTTGTCGTGCGAAACTTAGTGGAAAAAAAGTGTAATCTAAAGAAAACAGGCAGGTATTCAGAGAGCATTAAAATGATCAACAAAAATTTACATATTTCATATTTCATAGGTGTAGTATATATATATATACTAATATAATTTTGCAATACGAACAAGGTATTTTTCTGCTGGAGATCTGAGATGATGGTGTCTATAATCATCCTCCTGTTATGTGATCCAGGCAGGAAAACCTGTTTTTGTTCTTACAGTTTAAGATGGTTTGAACTGTTGGAGTCATATCTGGAAATCTAACGACCAGGAGAGCTTTTGTCAACAAGTGCTAATCATGAGGAAAAGTCATGACAAGATCCGGATAAACATTGACAGGATCCGAATAAGCATGACACAAAATATTAAGACAGGATCCGGATCAGCATGAAAAATAGTATCAAGACAGGATCTGGATAAGCATGAAGAAAAGTATTGACCGGATTTGGAGGGGACACAGTTATAAGAAATTAAATGCTGTATAGAAATGTGTTTAGGTAATGAGGACGAATTAGAGAAGGCAAGGCAAACAGGAAAACTAATGTTGTGTCAAATTGACATATGATAGACAAAACTCATAGCATTTGTGAATGTGGAAATAAAATATATATATATATATATTATAATTATATGATATATATATATAAAATATATATATATATATAAAATAATAATATATAATTATAATATATAATATAATATTTTATAAAATATATATAATATAAAATATATATATATATATATATATATAAAATATATATATATTTGACATTTCAGGGTGACAAAAAGAACACTCGTCATTCTGGGGTGTTTATGCGTGTGCAACGTTTCGCCAAAATTTATATATATATATATAAAATATATATATATATAATATATATATATATATATATATATATATTTTATATAATAATATAAATATTTTAAAATTATATATTAAAGAAATAAATATATAAAATATAAGATAGATAGATATATAATATAATATATAATATATATATAATTAGATATATATATATATATATATATATATATATATATATAATAAATATTATATAATATATATATATATATATAAAATAAAATACTATATAATATATATATATATATATATATATATATATACTATATAGATTACGTATATATATATATATATATATATACATAATATATATATTATATACGTATATATATATATATATATATTATATATATATTATATATATAATATATATATATTTTATATATATTATATAATATATTAAAATATATAGTATATAATTTTATATATATAATATATATATATATATATATATATTATATTCTATATAAAAATATATATATATATTATATATAATATATTTTATATAAATATATTATATATATATATATATTAATACTATATATACGTAATGTATATACGTATTATATATTATATATATATAATAAAATATATATATATATATATTATAATAATAAAATATAATTATATATATATATTAAAATATAATTAAAATATCTATGGTTAAAGTTGATACATGAGGGTTGTTCAAGGCGGCAAAAACACTGTCATTTCTTCGGGGTTTCTTTGTGTGCGTACAACGTTTCGCCAAGGCCTTGGCATCTAGGCACATGGCATATATATATTTAAAATATATATATATATATATATATATATATATATATATATATATATATATATATAATATAATATATATATTATATTATAATATATATATATATTAAAATATATTATATTTTAAAAATTATATATATATATATATATATATATATATATATATAAAATTTAATATAAAATAATAATTAAAAATATATATATAATATATATATATATAGATATATATATATATTTATATATATATATATACAATATATATATATAGCAAGTAAAAAAAAGACATATCCGGGGTTCAAACAATAAAACTATAGGGAAAAAATATAAGTTAAAGAAAAACTAAAAAAAATACACAAAAATATAGATATACAAAAATACACGAAAGAAATACAACACCTATAATAAAAGAAAATAAAGGAGGGAAGGCAATTTGTATGACAAAATAGAAAAAAATAAAAATAAAAATTAAATATGGCGTGTGTAGAAACAAAATAATATAATACAAAATAAATAATAAATATATAAACCCCAAAAATACTACTATTTGTTATCACTACCTAGTCAAAGAAAGAAAGAAAAGGTAAATGAAAAAAAAATAAGCAAACAAAGTATTGTACAGGAGAAAAAGAATACAAAAGTTAAAAGATTAAACTGAAAATAAACAATTGAAAATATGTTAAAAGAAAACTGAAACAATTCAAAGATTTAAAACAGAAAATGAATACTTGCGAGAGAGAGAGAGAGAGAGAGAGAGAGAGAGAGAGAGAGAGAGAGAGAGAGAGAGAGAGAGAGAGAGAGAGAGAGAGAGAGAGAGAGAGAGAGAGAGAGAGAGAGAGAGAGAGAGAGAGAGAGAGAGAGAGAGAGAGAATCAGAAAAGACACACATACGGGGTTCAAGCAATAAAATAAGAAATAAAACCGTGCAATCTCCCTCCGTCAGCACCTCCGTCAGAGCAGTAGTAGTAGTAGCAGTGGCAGTACCCCGGAGGCTGCCACCATAGTGTCCGCGGTGGTGCAGGAGGGAAGAAGAGAGGGAAGAGGGAAGGAGGAAGAAACAGGAAAAGAGGTGGGAACAGGGAAGGATGAGTGATGAGGGGAGGAAAATGGAAGCAGGAGCAGTGGAGCAGGGAAGAGGGAGGAAGGGAGGAAAGGAGGGAGGAATACATAGGAAGAACATATACCAGGTTAGCTATTGGTCTATAACGAGGGAATCTGCTGAACTATATACCACTAACTATCAAACTATGGTTGTAAATGGTGGTGGTGGTGGTGATGGGTAGGTGCCAGCAGAAGAAGATGGATGTAATTGTCAAATATGGCGAATAAAAAATAATGGATGGCATACTCGCATACTCTCTCTCTCTCTCTCTCTCTCTCTCTCTCTCTCTCTCTCTCTCTCTCTCTCTCTCTCTCTCTCTCTCTCTCTCCATAATCCCTGCATCCAATAGTAACTTTAACCACATCTTTTTCTTTCAAAGTTCTTTACCTTTATAAGCTGTGGAAAGAGGTTGAAGCGACACTTACACTATCAAAACACACATCATTCAGGCGAGACCCTCACCACGGCTTCACCTAATAGCACTCCGCGGACACCAGTGTAATGGTGATGGCAGGGAAGACGTCACTGGAATCACTGACTCCCATAAACCATGGCACACCAACGGCAAAACTATGGTCGCCATGATAGTATAAAAGGAGGATAAAAACGTTCCATAAGACCAGTGATTCATATGTCCTTAATTAATGAGCATAGGTAACGAGATATTGTTTTGTAATATGAGATGAGAGAGAGAGAGAGAGAGAGAGAGAGAGAGAGAGAGAGAGAGAGAGAGAGAGCGTGCACAGCCGACCTCGTCACCAGCCAAGGCCTTCACCAGCAGTCTCCAACAATCCGTCAGCCACAAAACACAGTCGTCACATTACCTTCTTAATCCTCTGTATCTCACCAGCCGGTCACTGTCACCTCTGCAGCCTCCCAACACCTCGCCTCGGAACCATCAAGCCACTGACCACACACAACACACACACACACACACACACACTCGATAATGCACACTGTGCGTCACTCTATTGTGGATTCCAGTGACATCTGATAACCAATCTCTACTCTGAGTTCGAGCACGGTCCGAGGGTTTGAATCTTTGGGGAATAAATCGTTTCGAATCCCTACAACAAATGAAGAGGAAAGAGGGAGAGAGGAAGAGGCGGAAAGAGGGAAGAGGGAGGGAAATATACGAAGGGAACTTGGACAATTTTCTTTTATAAATAGAAAAGAAGTAAAGGTGTAGGAGGAAGAGGAGGAGAATAGAAGAAAGTACCTTTCTCTCTCTCTCTCTCTCTCTCTCTCTCTCTCTCTCTCTCTCTCTCTCTCTCTCTCTCTCTCTCTCTTCTCTCTCTCTCTCTCTCTCTCTCTCTCTCTCTCTCTCTCTCTCTCTCTCTCTCTCTCTCTCTCTCTCTCTCTCCTCTCTCGCTCTCTCGCTCCTCGCTCTCTCTCTCTCTCTCTCTCTCTCCTCTCTCTCTCTCTCTCTCTCTCTCTCTCTCTCTCTCTCTCTCTCTCTCTCTCTCTCTCTCTCTCTCTCTCTCTCTCTCTCTCTCTCTCTCTCTCACACACACAGGAGCCACGCACCGCCAAGCAGCGCTGACGGAGCCTTGTCAATCACCTTAACTTAGGCCTCTTTCACACTGCGCGGGCGATGCCCGCGTCCGCGCTTAAGCGCGAACCCGCTTAAGCTAATTAACTCCGCCAACGAAGTTGCAGGGGCTATTTTTTCACCCCGATCTGTCTGTCTGTCTGTCTGTTTGTTAGTGTACAGGATTTCTCGAAAAGTTACGAATAGATTTGGACCAAACTCGGTATACCAAGTCTATTTGGTATAAGGAAGAACTGATTTTATTTTGGATGAAATCTATTGACAACTGTTGGCAACCAATTGATGAAATATACGGCCGGAGGTATGCGCTCATACTGAGTGCATATATATATATATATATATATAAATATATATATATCATGCAATCAATTGAAGAAAATTCGGGCGGAGGTATGCGCTCTACTGAGGGCCCCCCCCCCAATAGTTACTGATGTTTTCAATGTAACCTTTCACACGGCACGGGCGTCGCTCGGCTGCGGGCAACGCCCGTGCGCAGGTGAAATGCAGCTCGGGCGCCCCTTGGGTCGCCCGCGGGCCCGCCTCCGCACGTTGATACATAGGCTACAGTGTTTAATGCGTGTCTTCACACGTGGCGGGTAGCCCCGCGACACGCGCATTTCTCCAGAGGAAACTCATTCAGTAGCCGATTGGATTTCAACGTGACTGGTTGTGCGTGACTGTCCCTTTGTACTTGATATGGATGCTGATATTGACACAGAGCAGTTAATATCCTCTCTGCAATCAAGGGATGAATCCATAATTTACGCCTATGTCTCCTCTTCTTGTGTACATGTAATAGGTAAAGGAGACGAAGGCGATCATGGTCCATAATCAATGCGTGCACAACACAAACTGGTGCGGCGCGCGGGTGGTGGGTGGTTTACACCCGTGCCGTCTGAAAAGAAACGCGGAAGCGGGTGTGTCCGCGCGCGCGGACGCGGGCATCGCCCGCGCCGTGTGAAAGAGGACTATTAAAGAATACAAAGGAAGAGCCAAACAGCAACAAACACTGAAGGTCCAGAAGAGGGTGTTTACGGATACCCTTTAAGACCTACACGACACAATGTATACAGGGAAGCAGTGAAGGCTATAGGTTGTCAGGGATATCTTATTGGAAAGTGTAGGAAGAAAAAAAATATCAACATAAGTTATATATACTAATACCACTGAAAAATGCCATATAAATGCAGGTGGGTGAGAAAATGTGAGTTCGATAGTCTATTTAAGTCTTTTCTCAATGTTTCAACAATATTTCCGTCCGCAATGTTTGACTATTTAAAAAAATACTATGCCAAATGTTCACAACACGATAACATAATATTGTTTTGCTTCATGTGATTTGATTTGAAGAGTGTATTTGAAGCATGATCTGAATTCCTGTATTCCTGGTGACGTGTGATCGGTCGACTGTTAAATAGTCGTATACTACTATGTTGCCAAATCCTCTTAATTTAAAACATATATTGTATATCAGGTCACAACCCAGTCTTCGTTTGAATATGCTGAGCAAATTTAGTTCTGCGAGTCTTTATTCATAATATGATTGGTTTCAAAATCTACGATTTTTTTTTTTTTTTGTAATTTTGTATATTGTACGCCTTCTGATTTACCTGATTATTTTCTTTAAACTATGGTATGGACACCAAAACTGCATGCAATATTCAAGATGCAGGTTAAATAGTATATTAAAAAAGTTTTCGGATGACTTTGCCAGACTCAAGCTCGAAGGTTATGTCTGTGAATCAATAAATATATCAGCATTCAAGACCTATATCGTACATTCTTGATTTATTTTCAGGTCGCTGGAAATACGACACAAAGATATTTTTATTGACACACTTTTGAGCTGATCACCTTACATGGAATATTTCATTGCGCAGCTGATCTGATGTCCTTTATTCCTGGTAACATTTGATCGGTCGGCTGTGAAATATATGTCATCTAGTATATAGTATATACATAGAGTATACAGTATATAGTACTTATATATTGCCAAATCAAATCCACTAAGAAATATATTGTATACTAGGTCACACCACAGTTTTCCTGTGAATGTGCTAAGTATGTTTAGTTATTTGAGTCTTTATTCATTTGTTTCATATTCTACGAATATTTTTCATAGTAATTATTAAACTTGCACTTCCTCTGCTTTCCCTTATCATTTTTTTCTCTAAGTAAGAACACCTGAACTGCATGCAATATTCAAGATTAATACTTACTTGTGAATTCAAGTCTTCGAATGACTTTATCAGACTTATCATGAGAGAGAGAGAGAGAGAGAGAGAGAGAGAGAGAGAGAGAAGGAGAGAGGAGAGAGAGAGAGAGAGAAGAGAGAGGAGAGAGAGAGAGAGAGAGAGAGAGAGAGAGAGAGCATTATCAAAGTGCTGATATCAACCGGCACAAAACACACAGAAAAAACACACACACATTGAGGTCATTATCAAGTCTGGAGATAAAGATTTTTACGATCAACCTAATATATTTGATGAGTTTATATTGATTTACTCTTTTATTCATATACAAAGCGGATCAAAACGGTCAGTAAAAAAATTCAAACCATCTCGAAATTTGTGTCTGCTTTTAAGTTAGATTATTTTCCCATCTAAAAAAACTAATACACAACAATCCTAGGTATTTCTGTATCATCATCAGGACTCTAGAATTTTACCCATCATTGTAAATATTCAACAATACATCACCACCAAGAAGACGCAATGTCCCTTGACCCCTTTACTTATGGTATATTTTACTCATTACTTCCTATAGTGTTTATGTTGGCTGGTAAAGCAGGACACCAACACGACACAGGACACAAGACAACCCATCCCACCCGCGTCTGAGTAGGAAGGAATCACCGTAAGCCTGGAAACCTGGGGCTGGATGTTCGAACGCTCGTAACTTTCCGGCTCTAAGATCATCTTGGAGTGTTCATAGCGGCCATCTTAGATCTTGGACTACGAACACCACAAAAATGTATTATCTAAGGATCGTCCGAATGTTCTTAGCTCTCGATGATGCGATCTTCAAGCTCGTTCCGTTCCGTTCCGACCACGAGGAATGGAACACAGCTGACTGTCGCTTGGCCAATCAGAGGAAAGATTTCATCAACCTTTGAGATTGTTAGCCAATCATAATGCAGTTAGAATGTAAACAAATATCATATGGCGCGTCCCCACACAACAAATTACAAATTTATAACCTCAATATAACATGAACTGGTAAAATTATATTTCTTTCCTGCCCTTGGGTCTCACCAGGAGGTTATTGGTAGGGTTAGATAAGGATATAATGAGGTTAGGTTGGTATCCGGTCATTTCGCCCACATGCCATTTCGCCACACCATGGAGTCATTTCGCCCACACTATGGAGTCATTTCGCCCACAGGTCAATTCGCCCACACTATGGAGTCATTTCGCCCAAGTTTACTGGTGGTTCATTCAATTTCTGCCTGCGGAAGATATAAGTTACATGACTCCGTGACATGGATCGTGTGGGCGAATTGACTTTAGAGTGGGCAAATTGACTCTAACATGTGGGCGAAATGTCTTGTCGGCGAATTGACTCGTACATGTGGGCGAATTAACTTACATGTGGGCGAAATGTCTTGTGGGCGAATTGACTCTTACATGTGGGCGAAATGCCTTGTGGGCGAATTGACGTGTGGGCGAAATGACCGGTAACCGGTTAGATTAGTATTATTTTGGGGGGTCATTTAGGACTTTAGGTGGGGTAGGGGGATGTTAAAGGGGGTAACTCGCCCACTTTATAATTACGTTTTAGAGGTATTTGAAGGGATTTGTGAAGGTCTTTATAATATCTTGACAGGTCTTGATATTGAAAATTTTATTTTTTTCTTGATATCATGTTACTAAACCAAACCCCACCTCTAACCTAACCTAACCTAGTCTGAATTAACCTAATTTAGACGACTAAACCACACCCCACCTCTAACCTAAACTAACCTAATCTGATTTAACCTAACTTAACAGTTTATGGCTGAAATAACGGTAGATTTTCGGTAGTACGTACATGTAACGCCATTATTATTCAATTGTACCATGGGAAATGGGTTTCAAAATACTCAGAATGAAGAAATCTACACGATGATGTAGGTAAGAATCCTAGGACTTTTGAAAGCCCACTACCAATCTAATACCCACCCATTTTAGGGTAGTTATTATTAATGGGATACATTATCCAAGTAACTAGACAATACCTAAAACTGTCGCCGATAGGAATTCTCGCCAACGTTCCAATTTTTTTCGTCGGCGAGGGTTCCTATTTTAACCGTGTTTCTGAATTCAAGGATTAAATACCAGCAATAGCCTGAACAGTTAGGTTAGGTTAGGTTGGCCAGTTGACTATATGTCTTGGTTAGGTTAGTGATTGAGCGGGGGTGACTCCCCCCCAGCTCAGCACCGAAATAATACCGACTTGACATATTACAGTAGATGGGTTAGGTTGAAATGAAAGCCTGCATTCTAGTGATTTTTATGTGCTTTAACCCCACGATTTCAGTGGTCGTGAACTTGCCTAGAATAACATCTCACTACCCCAGCTGACATCATTGAACCATTCATTCAATACTTTTGCATTACTCACATACCATCTCTTAGAGTTGGAGTAGAATGTACCTACTCTTCTCAGACATCCTTGCCCACCATTCACACATTCCTTTATCCTCTACATACTCTTTAGGTAAATATGCAGTTTCAACCAATACTCCCTATTGACCAATACTCTACCATTAAAGTGTATACCTACGTACTCTTCTCAGACATTCTTGCCCACCAATCACACATTCCTTTATCCTCTACACACTCTTCTAGGTAAATATGCAGTTTCAACCAATACTCCCTTTTGACCAATACTCTTCTGACATAACTGGGGGGGCTACGCCTCCCAAGACCCCCTGCTAGTTACTAATCTAACCCGGGCATTGATTACGTAACCTAACCTAACTGGGGGGGGGGTCGCCCCCCCAGATCCCCATGTCTTATTTTTTCTTTTCCGACAGCTTTTGTGTGGGTTAGAAATACTCCTTATAATAAAAACGAAACGTTCAGGGTACTTAAAACAAACCGATTGGTTGTGTTGTATTGTATTGGTCTAAACTGCACTTAAGGAAAAAAACAAAAAAATACCTTTATGTATTTCACTTCTCCACGTGCAGTATACATGCATTCCACGCACTAGTACACCGTTGCTCGAATGTCTCTTATCTTTGCCTCTTCGTAGCATTGATGAGAGGAGGATGCAGTCAGTTCGTACACAAGTTGTTTCGTACACCAGCAGATTCGATCATTCGTAGACCTAAAAGTTGTTTCGTAATCTCTATGAAACTATAGTCGTTTCGTACACTCAGGTCAGAGTTTAACTTGATGACTAGAGTTACGAAACGACACACCAGGTATATATGTACGAAAAAACTCAAAATCAGTGTACGAAACAGCTAACAAAACCTGCGTATGAAACAACTTGTGTACGAAACTCCCTGTATTGCTAGTCCATCCGTATCCTTCACTTGACTCATTCTCTCCATCTCATCCTTGTCTCCTATTCTCCCCCTTCACTTCCCGCATCTTTCTCTCCCATATCATCTTCTCTATACACTTCTAGCACAAGACACATTTCTTTTTTATTTGCACTTCACTCATTCCAGTCACCTATAGGCATTTGGCAGCATACCATTCATTGCACCCTTTATTTTAATTCACATTCCCCCTACAGCGTCCTGACCAACCATAAACAACTCAACATGAAATAAACAACTAATAACATAACTTTATATGGCTTGTATATTAGAAAAACCTTCATCATGCGACCCTACGAACAGTGTGCGAGTGGTCTTAACAACCTTAGCACTACGGTGGAACAACAAACAAATATGGCGGATGGATGTTCGCAAAGATCGTTTGATAATACCTCTAAACACGTTACGAACGTTCCAAGATCAATCTAAGTGCAAAGATAATCTTAGAGACGCGTTACGAACGTTCGAACATCCGGCCCCTGGGCTATATCTTAGGTAAATCCACCTTAGTGCTCACACCCGGGGCGGGACATGCGGGGGTGGGGGGACGTCCCTGAGGCAGCCCACACCCCTCCCTCCCCCTTTGTCCATCAGGATCTCTGTCTCTCTACACGTGTTTATCAATAACCCGCGGCAAGAATTTATGGCTCGGCGAATAGTGGCGAATACTGCCCCGAATATTTCCCCATAAATCCATCAAACAAATTATACTTAACGCATCATCACGAACTAAGAAAATAAAGCGAATGAAATAATGCAACAATGACCGTCCATGTTGTGATTTTTGTATGTATACAAAGTGGTGGTGGTCATAATACAACCCTTCTCCTCCTCCTTCCACCAACACGCTTAAGGAAGTTACGTAATGCCCGATTGTCTTTTGTTTACCTGCTAACAAATCATACTCACGATGTAAATAAATTGAAAGTCTGAAGTACTACCAGTAATTTTGAGAAAATAATATAAATTTCAGTGTTTTCTACATAATTTAATACTACATACTTCATGCTAATGTACATACACAGGCTGGAATAATAATTATGAATGGACCAATGAATGACGGGTGTGATGTGAGGAGCGGCCCTAACAAGCCACATAAGATAACTACGTGCTGTTATGGTCATCCATATATTACCTGAAATCCAGCCACACAAACTCACTCTAGTACCTCCTCCCCCTCCACCCCTCCCTTCACCCCTCCACCTAACAATAAACATATCCATAAATAACATAAATATTTAGAGCATCGATAGTATGTTGTCCAATAAACTGATCCAGCCATACACACACACACACATACACACACACGCACACACACACACACACACACACACACACACACACACACACACACACACACACACACACACACACACACACACACACACACACACACACACACACACACACACACACACACACACACAGTAACGTAGAAGCGGTCCTTATTGAGTATACACTTCAACACTTATAATTCCACATCAAATATACTTAAATACACACTTAACTTCGTCTTTATTTCACACTACTTAACACTTTAAACTTACATAACAAATAGTTACTTACTCTATTTTCAACCAAATAAAATGATAATAATCAATAGGCTACATTATTTGAATTTAACTTTCTATTTGGAACAATGATATATATTCAGGAAATATATTCAAGAAAATAATATCTAGGGTAAATGTTACATCATCCATCCATATTAAGTGGTTGTGTGAAAACGCTGATAGTAAAAAAAAAAACTAGGAATAGAAAATACGATTGTGATTGCCATCCAATCCATTTTTCCAGTATCTGTATAAAAATAAGATCAACAAAAATCTAAACATAAAACCACAAAAATCTAGACTATTCTATTGTTCCAATATATTTTCTTTATCATTTATAAGAAAAAAACACAAACAATGTAAATGTCAGGGTGTCTGTTAAAAAACACTAAAAATATGTCAAAGAATTATAAATAACACATGAATACATTAATTTTGAGGTATTGCAAAGTCCATTGCACTTGATGCCTGGCTGTGAGGAATTACACTCAACTGGATTGTTTGTTCGTGAGGGGGGGGGGGGGGGTTGGAAGGGGGTTGGAAGGGGGGGGGAGGGTTAGAGGGGGATTGGCAGGGGAGGACGATTCAGCAAGGGGGAGGGGCAGGAAGGTAATAAAGCCTATACGTGCTTTTTACCTTTTTGTTGTTTTTGTTTTACTTTTGACGGCCTATACTTTACTTTTCTTCTTTTTCTAATTTTTTGTCTGTTCGTATTTATTTCTCTCACTTTTTTCGTCATGTCTTACCGATTAGGACATGCGGCAATATTCAATCGCATTCTTTCTTTATATTCTGGTGCTCTGTTAGTCTTTTATATTCCTCTATTAGTTCTTTTCACCTAACAAAAACATATCCTTTTTAAATAAAAAATTTAAAAAAAAAAAAAGGCATCCGTTTTAAAGAAAAAGGTTTGTTCCAAAAAAAAGGGGGAAAACTGTTTCCAAACCATACCACAAAAAAAAACAAAAACAACATAAAAAAAAAAAAAAAAAAAAAAAAAAAAAAAAAAAAAAAAAAAAAAAAAAAAAAAAAAAAAAAAAAAAAAAAAAAAAAAAAAAAAAAAAAAAAAAAAAAAAAAAAAAAAAAAAAAAAACACCACCACCCAAAAAACAAAAACATACCCCAAAAACAACACACACAAATTAAACCAACCGAAAAAACAACCACAGTAAACAGTAACAAAGACCGTAACACATTCCCAACCACAACTATACAGGACTAGATACTCTTATTAGTATACACTTCAACACTTTAAGCCCCTTTCTTTAAAATATAATTTAACTTGTTTTAAGTTAATACTTAAACCTTTTTTAAATGTTTTTCTTTTTCACATAAAATGAAACCCTTAGCACTTTTAATTTAATTTCTTTAACAAGGAAATCATTCCGAAAAAAAGAAAAAATATCTGGAATATGTTACTCATCCATCCTATAATTTTTAACAACCAATTACAAAAACTAAGGAATAAAAAATACTATATTTTGCTCCAAACCTTTTTCCAGTTGTAAAAAACAAAATTCAAACTAAAAACTGCATGCTTCGCCAAATTTTTTATTTTTGAAAACACCAAAAAAAAAAAGGGGGTTTTCTGAAACAACACTTTTCTTTTGTTGTCTTTTTTGGTTTGAGGTTTTCCCCTCCAGGCCTAGTGATTACCCTCATATTGTTGGCCGGAGGGGGGGGGGGGTTAAAACGGTGGAGGTTAAACCCTTTCCAAGGGGTGGCAGGGGCAAAAAGGGATTTTAAGAAAGACACCCATCTATCTTTCTGCGGGGTTTTAACCCACTTTTCTCGGTTCGTTAGCGACGCGGCAAATTACCATTTTTTCAATTCCCTGAGTCACACCAACCCACCACAACAAAAACAACACACCACAACACACAATCAAACCCCAAAATTACCAAACACCCACAACCAACCACAACCCACAACAACAACCCAACAACAAAAGAAACAACCAACAAAGACAACACAACACAACAACACAAAGGTACCCCCACTCAGTACATTTTTCAAAAATATATCCCAGGAAAACATTACGGAAAAAATATTCCTTATTAGGGGGGAAAAAAAGTTATTTTCACCAGAAAATTTCATGGAAGAAAAGCTGTAGGAAATTTTATTTCCCGAAGCTTTTTTACTCTTTTTTTAGGGAGACATTACCTCGGGTTTGTTTTTCCCGGGGAAAAATTTTAAATTTAAACAGGGAGATGGGCGGCACAATTGGTGATGAAAAAAGGCTTGGATTTTCTCACGGGGAAAACCTGCACGCCACCCACGGTGTCCCGACCGCCGGATTCCAACCTTTAAATAAACAACAAAAATTTTTATTTAAAGTAAGGTAACATCTGCAAATACTTGGCTCGGCGAAACAAACAGGGCTGCAGGGCCCCCGCCAGTTTGGCTCCACATTGCACACGGGAAAATTTGCCCCCAACATTGTTTCGGTTTGGTACGGGTTTTTTGTTTAGGAAATTTTGCCCTACCAAATTTTGCCTACCGGGACAATTGTGTTCACGAGCACCCCAGGGGGAATTTGCCTACGGACCCTTCCTGCTCGGGGTTTTAAGAAAATTTTTCTTTCCTTGGCCGGGGATAACCCTCCGGGTTGTAACGGGGTATACCACTGCAAAAGGAAGGCCCCTTACGAATTATAGCAATTACTACTGATGGTATGTCCCACTGAAGATGATACACAGTAATTCATATCGGTGACAGGACAACTCATACCCGCGGAAAATTTCATAACGGACAATTCATATCATGCTAATTCATACCCCGGAAAATTTCGTCTAAAAATAAACGTCTCATATATACTTTTTTGGGGCATGATTTTTAATGCGTTTTTTTTTTGCCTATAATTTTTTAAAAAACTTGTATATGATAGAATTAACTTGTCCATATGTTAATTGGGGGTTTCAGGTCAGACGCTGAAAATTGAAAAAAATCGGTTTAATAAAAATGTTGAATTACTTTTTTTCCAAAACTAAGCTTCTTTGGGGGCATTGCAAATAGTTGCTTTTAGACGCATTAGTTGGACTTTATTCAATTAGTGTCCGGTATGTATAGGGTCAAAAAGTGTGGAGCGGTAACTCATACAATTTGTATCTATTTACACTTTGTTTACCCTCTATCTCAGTTAATTTTTGACGGAGAGTGTTCATTTTTACTGGGCATATCATTGACATTATCCACTTAATATGTGCAAGTAATGAGCTCTGAGTGGGCCTTAGTTTGAAAAAGGATTTTTTTTTTCTTCTTATGTTGCAATTTTATGCTCGTCCCATCAGCACCAAGAATGATAGAGACTTGAGTTACCGTATATTTTTAGAAAGTAATGGTATCTACCTCCAAATTACAACGTTTGGGGAAATTCAATGAAAAATATGCTCTCTATAATTGTTCAAAATTTGTTTAAAATAACTTTTTGAAGATTTTCAAAGTCTTTCCGTTTCAAAAGGTAGTTCATTCAGGCATGCAATTCACTCTATTAGTGTAGAATCTTAGCTCCCTGCATTTTGAGTGCCAAAAAAAAAAATCTATTTTCTTGCAAATATTTAAAAATATTTTGGGGGGGATATACCACTGCAATTATTACCCATATTTATGTCAATAACACTCAAAGACTAATTAAGATACGGCAATGAAATTCCGTTCTTTATCGCACTATACTACTGCCTAGAAGCTGTATAGGCTTCATATATAGAGAGTTAAAACTGTTAAAATTACAATGCTATAAATATGTACTTTTACGTGGAAGAACTCATGCAAAGGTACCTTTTACGGCACTATTTTTCCAATTCTAAGCTACATTGAGAAACAGTATATGATTTTTATAGATCATAGATAAACTATCTTGGCTGAAATAGTGCACTAATGAGTCAGTTTAATAATAAGAATTTTGAATGGGACAAAAAATAATGTTTTCTACAAATTTAATCACTCATATTTTATCTTGTTATTAAAAAAAAACAGATACTATTGGGTGGCTGGGCTTATTACTGTCCCCATTATATATGTTAAAAAGAAAAATGAAATGCAACAATTTTGAAAATTTATGAAAACAATTATCGAAAGGCCATTTTTAAGCTTTTGTAGCACAACCATAAAATTCATTTAACAATAATCTATCTATTTTATACGTACAATTATATGCATTCAAAAAAAAAAAATAAAAATTTTGTTTTCAGGAAAATATTCACGAAATAAAAGCCTTGACTTATTGTCGCAGGCAACAATTGAATAGAGTATTTTTGGGGGGTAAAATGGACTGCAATTATTACCGCTATTTAAGTCACTCAGACTAATAAAAATAAAGCAATGAAATCTTATCTCCAATCACACTATACTCTTGTCTATATGCTGTTACATTTTCATGTAAATATAGTAAATACTGTTAAGATTATAATGCTCAAATATGGACTTTTCACGGAAAAAATCATGCAAAGGCACATTTTGAAGCACTATTATTCCAAAACTAAGCTTCATTGAGAAACGGTATATATTTTTTATAGATGATAGAGAAACTATCTCTATTGAAATTGTACGCGAATGATGTCAGTTCAAAGAAAAAGAATGTTGTAGGTGACACAATAATTTTTTTCGTCATATTTAATCACTCATATATTTTGTGTTTATTAACATTAAAAGTTTACGTTGAGTTTCTGGGCTTAGGACGGCCGTTAGTATATACTCTAAAAAGATAAACGAAATCCAACGATTTTGAAACAATAAATCAAAAGGTCATGTTTAAGATTTTGTAACACAATCATAAAAAATTTATTTAACCCAAAAATCTACCTATTCCACACGTGTAACCTTATGCATTCTACAGAATCCAACATTCAATTTTGTATTCAAGGAAAATGTGAATGAGAAATCAGCCTTGAGTTATTGCCGCAGGCACAATTTTAAGACAAAAAATACTACTCTTTGAAAGGCTCAATCTCAAAAACCCAAAATAGTAGAAAGTATCACAAGGTGTCATTTAAGCCGGAATAAGCCATTCTTTTTATGATTATAGCCATTCATATTTTTGTTGTTACATTTCGTTCTTATAGGTGAAAATAGGGCAAATTTGCTTGGTTTTGCAACATTTTTTAATGTAACTCCGAAACTTATTTACCGATATTTATCATATTCATAACAACGGCGCAATAGGAGTTTCCTCATAACATAGCCGAAAATCAGCCTAATCCAAAAAACTTAAGTCACTCAAACACACTTGTGAAAGTTTGAAGATTACATGTCAAAATTTGAAGTCATAAGAGGGGTAAGACTATACAAAGTCTCGAAAATCTTTTTTTTGACAGGATGTCGCTGGACTTCAATTACACATCATTTTTAATAACATTTTCACACTTAGGAAAAAGTTTAAAATATTTATTTAAATGCCCCAATTTCTCCTAAGTGAGAAAAATATTCATTTTCAGAAATCATTCATAGGTACAAAGTACCCTTTTCTTTATATTCTCTATCTCGATAACCCATCGTTGTTGAGCGACCCTATTAGTGATTCTTAGACCTTTAAACTATTCGCTCGGCACCTGTAATGTAAATTTGTTTGACTTTTTATAACAAAAATTTCAGCTGAATTTAATAATACATACTCATATGACGTAATAGTATAATATCTCTAACATATGAAAATATCAGACTGATCTGACATATAGCAAGGGTGCACGAATCATTAAAAAAAAAAAAAAAAAAAATTTGACATCTAGCACCCTTATTATTTGTCGGATAAATTATATTTTTCACAAGAGTATAGATATTGTACTCATACGCCATCTGTATGAATTTTATTACAACTGGATAAAAACTGTAAATATTGCTAATTTTTTCCTAAAGTTTTTATATATTTTTTCCTCATCCCCCACAAAAAGTTTCGTTACTACGTTCTCGACAATATAGCATCATTTCTATAGTTAATTTGCGTTTTTTTTTTATATATTTTTTTTGCTATTTAAAAAAAAAACATTCAAAAGATTCTATAAAACAAATTTCACCCAAAAATCTATAAAAAAGATTCTATATAGTCGAGCACGAGCTAACGAAACTTTATGTGGGTGATAGTGAACAATAATTAAAAAATGTAGAAAATATTAGCGATTTTTACAATTTTTATCCAAATTTTATTAAATTTTTACAGATTGGGTATTAGTACAGTACCCATCATGTACTACAAAATCAAACAGATCCGACAAATATGAAGGGTGCTATATCAATTTTTTTTAATACTATAGATACAAAAAAAATCATACGCATTAAAAATTATAGACTTAAAAAAAAAAAAAAATGGTGTGCCTTAAGTTTAAAAATCAGGCAATTAGTTTACCAGATACAGGCCAAAAATATTATAAATCTGGCATTATATTTTACATGAATACCCCAAAAGTGGCATTTTCCATAGAGATACAAAAAACATATCGGTATCAAAATTATAGATCATAAAAAAATCTATAAATAGTCTTCTATAAGTTTTATTGAGTGGCAAACGGTTTAACAGATACAACCAAAAATTATGATTCCCAATATGTCATAATTTCCATTATATGCCCCCAAAGGATAATTTACCTTATAGATAAAAAAAAGAAAGATATACATTAAAATTATAGATCATAAAAAAATCTATAAATAGTATTCTATTAGTTTAAAATCTGCCAAACAGTTTAGCAGACACAACCCAAGAAGTATTATTCATAAGGCATAATATTTTACATTATACCCAAAAAAGTGGCCTTTTCCTTATAGATACAGAAAAAAGACACGATATTAATTTATAGATCATAAAAAAAATAGAAATATATCTCTAAAAGTTTTATAATTAGGCAAAAAGTTTACAAGATAAAATTCAAAACAATTATTCCTAAAGCGTAATGTTTCACATTAGCCCCATAAGTGACATTTTCTTTATAGATGCAATACAAATATTGGCATTAAAAGTGTAGATCATAAAAGATCTATAAATAGATTCAATACGTTTTACAATCAGAAAAAACGGTTTACCAGATACAACCCAAAAAACTAATATTCATAAGGTGAATATTGAAATTATCAAAAAATAGTGGCATTTCCCTCCCTCTCATATTTGTCACAATTTTTCTCTTTCTCTATAGCCATTTGAATACCTTTAGCGAATAATTAAATCGAACGAATTTGAAAAATTTTGAGAAAAAATATAAAAGGGCCCTTTTAAGCTATTCAACAGAACAATAAAAGTAATTCAACGATAATATACCTCTCAAAACGTAAAACTATAACAGTCTACAGAAAACACCATTTAATTTATTTTCAAAGGGGAAATTGAAAAAAATATAAGCCTTGATATTTGACCGCAGGCACTATTTGAATATAGGGAAATCCTATGACCCATATTTAAGTCACTAGCACTCAAAAGATGATTAAAGATACAGCATTGCCATTTCTTCTTCCCTTTCACAATATACTACCCATCGAGCAGCTGTTGAATTTCAAGGGTTTAAATAACAACTCTTAGAATTTCAATATTCCAAATATGGGCATAAAACGGAGTTTTTTTCTTCAAAGTTTATGCATTCATATTATATATATATATAATATATATTATATATTAATATTATATATATATATATATATATATAAATTACATCAAATATAAGTATCATTGGTTAAAATATAATAATTGCATCCTAATAACGTCAGATTAAAAATTTTAAATTTTAAAAAATAATTTAAAATTGGGAAACCCAAAAAAAAAGAGCATTTTTGGATTCTCAACAATTAGGTGAATCATTACCGAATGGAAATTAAGTCCCTTGGGGGGAAAAGGGACTTTTAAAACTTAAAAAAAAAAAACCCTAATTTTAAAAATTATTTAAAGGCCCATTCTCAGTGCTTCTTCTGGAAAATTTAGGTGATAGCTCATATTTCCCCAAAAGTAAGGAAATCGTTCCTAATTAATGGTGAAGGGTAGAAAGGGTGTAAAAAAAAAAAAAAATTTTAAAATTTTTCAAACCAAGGGCACTAGAGCTTCCCTTCTGTGCACATTTTGGAAAACCAATGAAGCCAGTGAAATAACATTCCAAAAATTTTTTAAAAGATAATTTTGCAATGTAAAGATTAAAAATTGTAAGCTTACACATATCCAATTTTTGAAAAATTTTGGGCAAAAAGAAAAAAACTAAAGCCCAAAAGCATTTGAATTAAAAAGCTTATTTTTAATAAACATCAAAAAATATTTTTATTAAAAGAAAATTTTTGCAAGGTTGTAGCAGGTTTGCCCTAAACCCCATAATACATTTGATAAGTCTTTGAATTCCATATAACCGGGTTTTGAAAAAAATTAAAGGCCAGAAATTTTTGCCCAAAAAAAGGTATATATGGACTCCATATAGGTGCTTATTTAATTTTTATAAAATTTCAAACAATAGTATTTCATATTTCCAATAAAGAAATTTTCCGGGTGACAAAAGGGGTAGGAATTCTAGCAATGGTAGGAAAATTTTCCGGGGCAAATTTTCCGGGTAGAAATGCCGTAGGAATTTTCCGGGAAATTGTCCGTAGGAATTTTCCGGGGAAATTAGATGAAAATGTCGGTTAAGGGCCTGCAGAATTGTCCCCCTTTTCCCGGTTTAACTTGTGATTTTTTTCAGTGGGAAAACAAACAAGTGATCATATACATTTTTGATATTTTGCTGAATTATTGTGGCCACCTATAATATCATCGTTATGGTAGGTTACAAAAATTTTAGATAATTTTAAAAAAAAATTCCGGAAACACTAAGCCAAGGGCCAGCAAATGTCTAACAAATCACAGGCCCGTCCGGAGGAAAAAGGCGGTAAAGGCAAACGCCGGGGAGCAACGGCCCGGTAGCAATTCTTCCGAGGTCAAATTTGGGGCCAGTGGCAAATGTGTGGCAAACTGTTCGGGTACCGCGTCGCAACATGGGTTCTTTTCGTGGTAACTTCCTAACATAGTTGGTTGTAGCATGATGGAAAAACGAAAAACAAGCTGATCAATGATACATTTCATGATATGTATTGATGTAAGTTATTGGCCAACCCTTGTATCCAAATCAATCATCGATTCATGAAAAGTATTGCTCGCATCACAAACATTTCTTAGGAAAACATGAATATTTCAAAGAAAATTCGGACAAATCTACATAAACCAGTCACATGCATATTCTATATCACCAACACACACAGGCCCGTACCGAGAGTTGAAGGCGGTAGAGCGACGAACAGCGAGGTAGCGACGAGCGGTATACCTTCAATTCTTTACCGAGAGTCGACACTGGAGGTTGGTTGAGGTCTCACGCCTGCGGCAATGTAGTGGCAACAATGCTGCTTCAAACTGCGTAGCCAGCAGTACGACTAAAATAGTGTATAATGCGAATTTGCCCTTATACTCATCAAAAACATCAACATAAACGTTGCGATTGGCTATGAAGTTGATGAAATATATATTTAATGAAGTTAATTAACAGTAGAGGCGTGTATACGTAAGTTTCTCTTACCGCTCATGTGAACATATGCGGTAAGAGAACCGTGCTGGCGGGTTCTGGCAGCGACCTTGATGATGGTGGTGGCTCAAGCCGCTACCCACCTCGCTATCCTGAACCTCCTTCATTATTGTTACTAAAATCACTTATTGCCGCATATGTAATACCTAATAATCTTATACTTATACATAAATACATATTGGCAAGAATTTTTTTTAACATATCTCTTAATCCCTCCAGATTAGGAATGTAATAAAAATTCATCGAAGGTTGAGGCGAAGACATGGGTGTACCCACAGTCTATAACGGTCTTCCGAACGGCTGGACGAGTTTTGGCTCACGCTGCGCACCTACGTCACGCGATCCAGGCCACCCCAAGCCCTCTCGATCTGCCTCATTCTATCAGCAGCATAGCTGAGAGGCGGGTGGATCCGCTCCGTGCGCCCACGTTCATGTCCTATCATATTCTATTTTTAAGATAATATAACTAACTAACTAACAATACAAAAATAATAGTAAATACTACTCCCTATACTATAGTAGTAGTAGTAGTGGTTGTAGTAGTAGTAATAGTAACAATAGTAGTAGTAATAATAGTAGCAGTAGAAGTAGTCGTATAGTAGTAGTAGTTGTAAAGTAGTAGTGGTAATAGTAGTAATAGTAGTGTTACTAGTAGGTAGCAATAGCAGTGGTAGTAATAGACTATTACCTTATAACAACACAATTGGTATTAATGGACATGTTATTTACCCAATAAGCAGTACATGAAAACAGCATGGCTGTAATAAACAATACTGTACAAGGCTAAGTGGCATCGTGTTGGGGCGGGGGAGGAAGGAGGGACTAGGCTGCGCCAGCTGAGTCACGTGTCCGAGTCACGTGTTACATCCTCCCCCGCCCCAACACGATGCCACTTAGCCTTTTATTGTATTGTTTATTACATTCATGCTGTTTTCATGTACTGCTTATTTGGTAAATAACATGTCCATTAATAACAATTGTGTTGTATTAGGTAATGCAATGTTCCATTACTAGTAAAGATAATGATTAAATCATTCATAATTTCACCGAGTGGCAACCGCGAGTACACACTGTATCACTGTATCGTCACCTGGATCGCGTGACGTCACTAAGCACCACCCCCAACCTGCGCGTCGGATGACCGTTATAGACTGTGGGTGTACCCATATCTTCAACCTTGACCGCCAACTTTCCTCGCTGTTCTTCCTTCCAAAACAAACCCCTCTTATGGTAAGAGAAGGTCTGCCGTTCGTCGTTCGTCGCTCTACCGTCATGACACTCGGTACGGGCCACACACTCTCTCTCTCTCCTCTCTCTTCTTCTCTCTCTCTCTCTCTCCTCTCTCTCTTTTCTCCCCTCTCTCTCTCTCTCTCTCTTCTCTCCTCTCTTCTCTCTCTCTCTCTCCTCTCTCTCTTTCTCTCTCTCTCTCTCTCTCTCTCTCTCTCTCTCTCTCTCTGTGCCCAAAAAAAATCACATTCCTTTAACTATTAAATTGTCACTTTGCCTTTGGTGGTGTGGACTCCTATGGCGCCCCGCCTGTCATTTCTTCCTAATGAGGCCATGACCATCATGCTGAGTATGTTACTAATGTTCACGGAGATGTAGCCATGCTGTGTATTTTTTGAAGCATAACACGAGAATACGATGAAATATATTATAACGAATACACACAGCAAATATTACAGAGACCCTAGTAGGGGCCACAGAGAGAGGCAAAGTTACCTTGTTTCCTTTTCTTATTAACATTTTTCTCTATATATAGTACATTAAACTGCATATATCTAGCATATGTGAACAATGGTACCATGGAATAGGCTACTTAGAAATATATGCTATAGCCTATGTGGGCATATATTTAGGTATTAAAGCTGATTAACGTTAAATATTTTTTTATTTCTTTTAAGAGACTTAATTTTAAGGAATGTTTTCTTTACTTTTATCCATGACTATCATTCATTAGCATACATCACTGCGTTAATGTGATCACAAAGTATGTTACCACCACACGTTACCTACGTTACACCATCACAATACGATGAGGAGGAGAGGAATAAGAATAAATGAATAACCAGAAAAGGGTGTTAAGGATATGGACTGAGAATAGTGGAAAAAGAAGGGAGATGAGTTAAAAGAGGAAGGAGTGAGTGAAGGTTTCAACTTGGGTTTGGGTGTCGGGGAAGCGTGATCCACAGGTGACTGCAGGCAAACAGTCACATAACCCCGTCAGGTTATGAGGGAAACGCCTTGATTTATTGCCTGAATCAGTTATTTGAGGAGTAATGGTGGACAATAACACTCACTTTTTGTTGATGGATCATTCAACGGTTTAATGACTGCATACAAACCCTACAACAGTATTTACAATAAAAAAAAATTCACGACAAACTACAAACTACTCCTATCTCTCTTTCACACACACACACACACACACACACACACACACACACACACACATCCGTAAACAACATAGTCAAGCTACTACTTAATAAACTAGAAGAAAAAAAACTGTGTGTACCTTCTATTAGCAAAGAAATGCAACAGTGAAATATAATCTAGTCGTTTTTTTCTTCTTATAGGCTACATACATAGACATAATTCATGCTTTATTTTCTTTCTTTCTTCCATCCACCAAAACGGGAAAGACAACACGCAAAGGGAAGATAAATGATGATGATGTGGTCTCTCATAAATATTTTCGTTTTCTGTTTTGTCTGTTTTGCGGGTCGGTGTGTGATAAAGACAAACTATTTGATTGTATAACTGCGTAGATATTGTAAGAATTTATGATCCCCTAAGATTAAGGGAATTTTAAGGATTATTTAAAAATCCAGCCTATATTTGATATTTTTTTACAACTATTTAAATGAAATTATGTGAAATGCTGAAGCTTCATATCTATAAGAGTTAGTTGTTTCATTTTCATGACATCACCTCAGTTCGTATATATAATTTTTCTTTTTCCTGAATACCAGTTGTCACACTGAATATGGGTGCCCTGGTCAAGGCAAGAGGTTGTGTACAGAATGACTGTGTCAATAAGTTTGTGATGGTAGTCACGGTACATACACACACATATACACAATATAAAGCTTCCAAGGTCTTTGTTCCCTCGCACCAACGGGAGAGTGAGGGAAGGGAAGGGAAGGAGATCATTGGGTCAGGGTGAACGACAACTGGAAGAACGTGTTAAGAATAAACGTAGATCCGTATACATCGTTTTTTTTTGTTACAGTTTGTTAGTTTCTCTTTAACGCATTCACAAATCATTAATTCACATTTGAGCACATAAAGACGAGTTATGAGCTCGTGTCCGCCTCGCAACACACACACACACACACAGCGGCTGGCTGGCAGGCGACTGGCGGTAGGTACGTACACGTCCGCGCCCCTGCAAGTCGCCCTACGTGTGATGCAAAGGTTCCTTGGTTTATGATGGAGGCGGTGAACGTCCCTCTGGGTTCCAATGTCGCGTGGGCAAGTGTCTGTTTACGAAAAGCAGTCCGTTTACTAACAAAGGCAAGGAAAACGGGGTTGAGGGGAATACTTACTAATATTTACTTTATCAACAAAGGCATGGCCAGGTGTCCTACGACAAAAAACCCCTCTTTATTTTTCAACAAAAGGGGGGGGGGGGGAGAGCACGAAGTGGAACACTCGGCCGACGTCGCGGAATTCCTATCGGCGAACAGTTTGTAGGTATGGTTTTTGAGCATATATGAAAATATGAGGCATCAATTTGCCAAGTGAGGATATATGAGACATTCAAGTGGTTAAGGCCCCCATCTCTGCTCACAGGACATTTCGTACGAAATTGAATGCCTCCCTATATCATTTTGTGCTCCAAAACCATACCTATAACTGTCACCGATAGGAATTCTCGCCGACGTCGGCGAGTGTTTCCACTTCGTGCCCCCACCCCCCCCCCTTTTGTTGATAAATATAGACGGGATTGTTGTCGTAGGACACCTGGGGTGCGTTCACTAAGGCATTTCGTACGCTACGAAACGCTACTGTACGCCTTACAGAAAAATGAATTGCGATTCGTTTTCCTCTCCCGCACACCGACTCCAGGAGTTGGTTTGCCGCTGGGTTGCCAGCTCGCACCACAATAAGGTATGTAAACAAAGGCCAAAAAAAGCCTTTCCTTTTCTCTCTCCTCTTTTTGCCTCCTTAATATTTCATTTCCTGCTGTTATAACTTATGCTCTATCAAATACAGGGGCATCAACAAGTTATTCTGCGAGAATAAGAATAGAGAAGCGATAAATTTCGACAGCTGCTATCTTGGTAGCAAAATGTGTTGTCAATCTATCAGTAGGGAAGAGTCGAAACATGTTGCGCGGGGGAACCCTAGTGCACGCAGCCCTGGACATGCCTTTGTTGATAAAGTCAATATTAGTAAGTATTCCCCGCAACCCCCGTTTTCTTTGCCTTTGTTAGTAAACGGACTGCTTTTCGTAAACATACACTTGCCAACGCGACACCGGCACATCAACATAACAATAACACAGGATTGGCGGCTGTCACTCGGCCGTGCCACCGAGGGCGATCCGTTTTCCTTGGCATTTTCCCTTCAGAGGCGACAAATCGTTTTCTTTCACTCCTTCAGAGGCGACAAATCGTTTTCTTTCACTCCCCTTCTGAGGGCGACAAACCCAAACCGACATAGAGTTCGTCCTCCATCCTTCACTACATAATAAAAACACACACAAGGTTATTTACCGTGAGTTATTTCGGCCACACACAACCCCCCCACACGCAGCCACGGCTCCTTCCTGGGTGGCGTCCCGCCAGGTGGAGGCGTCCCCGCTGAGTTACGGGTTCCTAACAAAAAAATCCGGCACCGCGATCGCCCATTTGTCCGACACGTCCCCAGTGCATTGTCCAAACACATATTTCACATTTAAATAAACCAAATACTTAATACAGATGCTTCTTCAGGAGGGTGAGGCGGGGGTGCGGTCCAGTCTAGTTAGGTCAGGTCAAATCCACGACCTTTGATCCGTATCCACACGGCTGCTGCCCCTACAGTGGACCCCTGGCTCGTGACCTTCGTTGACCCGGAGATCATCTGAGGGTGTTGACGAGCAATGATGAGGGAGGGAGGAACCCCACAAGGGTGAGGGAGCAGAGGTCCTTCTTGCTGGAGCCGTCCCATGGCCTGAGGGTGCTCGCTGCGCGAGGGATAAGCAAAGACACGCGGGTGAGTCTGGATCGAGGGCTTTAAAAGTGAAGAGAATAAAATATACATTGTCTGGCCTTCAGGATGGAGGTATTTATTAATGGATAAAATAGAGAAAAAACAGTATATGCAAAAGAAAAATCTTACTGATGGGAAAATAAAATGAGAACAAAATAATAACAATCTCGATGGATTGATTGTTTTGTTCTTCAAAAATTTTTTGGTTCTCTTGTCATTTTCCCGGGCCAGCTAAACTGTTTTGTTGAACTTTATTTGAACCTCCTGTATGTTAATTGCGTCTGAACTATACTTATATTTTCTTTAAAAAATAATAACTACAACAATTGGACAACTTAAAATCTAGTCTACAGGTGTAACACGAGTTTCTGCAAATATTGATACAGGTGGAAAGAACGTGTTATTTCTAAGAGAAAAAATTAATGTTCTATACAATATGCTTTTGATACTTCCTTAGACGTGAGATGGGAAATGAGAAAAAAAAACGGCAAACTGGTATTTTTTCACAAACAAATGCGACAAATGGATGTATGCAATGTGTATGCGCGGTTTCCCCCCGGTGAAATAATGAATTATTTAACCATATCTGTACATGTAATGGAACATTAAATTATCTTGTAACAGTACAATTGGGATTAATGGACATGTTATTACCATATAAAGTAGTACATACTGGGGGAGGCGGTAGCGGAGTGGTTAGCGTCCCGGACTGGCGGTCTCGGTGACCCGAGTTCGATCCCGAAGAAACCCAAAACCTTTCTGCACCGTCGCAGTGGCCTAAGACACCCACATGCCCTGCTCATCAACTCTACCTTCGACTGCGAGTGCATCGGAGGACACAGGGGGGCGGCATGAGCCTCTAATCACAGGCGTCTCACCAATAGGAAAATCCTGGCCTGGGGGCCCACCACGGCGCGAGGGACCAAACGTTGTAAAAGGGCACT
>JACEEZ010020300.1:118168-133718 GCA_016584305.1 Chionoecetes opilio
TTTTCCCCAAAACCGGTGGGGGCCCAAGCATGGGTGCACCCACTCTCTAGGGCTCTGTATGACCAAAATTCTTTGTCTCCTTTTCGTGGCACGGCGGCATCGGTGGTCAGTGCCACTGAGACTAAAGGCCCCCCAGTGTTGCAAAGCCTGCTTTCCGTCTGGAAGGTGGGGATACAATCTTCTCTGATGGGAACTGAAGAGTTCTCCCTTGTTTGTGGGGTCACGCGGGAAGGGGCCCAAATTCCCGGGGCCCTTGGGTTTGGGCCCTGCCACCTTCCTTGTAACCTTTCCCCCGTTTCTCTCTGGGTTGATTCTTTATACTTTTGTCCAGGTACCTTTTCCAACCCATTTTCCCTCATAAGGTTTTTCCAGTTCCCCTCGGGGTTGGGGAAAAAAAAACCTCCATTGCATAATCGCAAATGTAGTGACCCAGTCATGGGGGGGGTGTACCCACAGCCCCATGAGCATCTAACATCAAATAGCCGGGGGTTCTCTTGCGTCTTTGGGGCCCAGAATTTGGTGAGATGGATTTCTCCCTTGTCGCAGTTTCCCTCTTTCACCCAAAAGAAAGGGTAGGGTTTATTCCCCCTGCTTGAAAAGGTGTCCAGGTCCCCCATCACGGTTTTGTGGCTTTTAGAGACGGAAAAGGGGCCACGTCACCCTTCAGATGACACTTGTCCGACCTGCTTCTCTTGCTTTGTGTTGGCGACAAAACGGGGGCATTTTTTTTTTCTTAATTGGGTCTGGATGGAGTGTGTAGCTCTGTAAAATTTTTTTTGACTTTTTGATTCTCTCTGCTTCTTCCAACAGGCTCTACTGTGCGGCCCCTGTGGAAAACGGGATTTCGATGTTTCCCGTGTGAAATCCCGGGAGTTCGGGTGTCATCCTTGAAGGGGTTTCCATCTCAGATGACCGGGATAGGTCCACGTTTTTTTGGGAAGTTTCTGGGTAGATAGACCCTCCTCGTGAGGGTACTGGTCTTTTTGGGGGTGTCGGCATACTGCTCCCCGAACTCGCCAGGATCCGCCTGCTCCGGTCCCGCACCATCCACTTTTTTAATTAAAAAAATATTCTTATATTAATTTATATTTTTTTTAATAAAACAATATATTAAAATATATAAATATTCTAAGAAAATTTTTTTTTGCCCTTAAGGGGAATCTTTTATTTTATCAAGATTTTTTTAAGTGAAAAATTTGCCCTTACACAAAAATGGTTCTAGAGGCTTCGAGTAAATTTGGGTCGTTTGTCTCCCCCCTTTAAAAAACATGCTAGGGCCCTGTAAATGCCTGAAAAAAATTTTTGCTTTTATCCGGCATGTCCCCATCCTCTTTAAATCTGGTCCTTAGCGGGCCACTATCTGTCCGCCCCGCAACACACACACCACACACAGCGGCTGGTGGGAGGGGACTGGCGGTAGGTGTACACGTCCCCCCCCCCCCCTGCAAATCGCCCCACGTTGATGCAAAGGTTTTCCTTTGGTTTATGATGGAGGCGGGAACGTCCCTCTGGGTTCCAATGTCGCGTGGGCAAGTGTCTGTTTACGAAAAGCAGTCCGTTTACTAACAAAGGCAAAGAAAACGGGGTTGAGGGGAATACTTACTAATATTACTTTATCAACAAAGGGGCATGGCCAGGTGTCCTACGACAACAAACCCGTTTTTATTTATCAACAAAAGGGGGGGGGGTGAGAGCACGAAGTGGAACACTCGCCGGACGTCGGCGAGAATTCCTATCGGCGACAGTTGTAGGTATGGTTTTGAGCATATATGATATATGAGGCATTCAATTTGCCAAGTGAGGCATATATGAGACATTCAAGTGGTTAAGGCCCCATCTCCTGCTCACAGGACATTTCTGTACGAAATTGAATGCCTCATATATCATATGTGCTCAAAACCATACCTATAACTGTCACCGATAGGAATTCTCGCCGACGTCGGCGAGTGTTCCACTTCGTGCCCCCACCCCCCCCCTTTTGTTGATAAATAAGACGGGATTGTTGTCGTAGGACACCTGGGGTGCATTCACTAAGGCATTTCGTACGCTACGAAACGCTACTGTACGCCTTACAGAAAAATGAATTGCGATTCGTTTTCCTCTCCCGCACACCGACTCCAGGAGTTGGTTTGCCGCTGGGTTGCCAGCTCGCACCACAATAAGGTATGTAAACAAAGGCCAAAAAAAGCCTTTCCTTTTCTCTCTCCTCTTTTTGCCTCCTTAATATTTCATTTCCTGCTGTTATAACTTATGCTCTATCAAATACAGGGGCATCAACAAGTTATTCTGCGAGAATAAGAATAGCCACAGCGATAAATTTCGACAGCTGCTATCTTGGTAGCAAAATGTGTTGTCAATCGTTCAGTAGGGAAGAGTCGAAACATGTTGCGCGGGGGAACCCTAGTGCACGCAGCCCTGGACATGCCTTTGTTGATAAAGTCAATATTAGTAAGTATTCCCCGCAACCCCCGTTTTCTTTGCCTTTGTTAGTAAACGGACTGCTTTTCGTAAAAATACACTTGCCAACGCGACACCGGCACATCAACATAACAATAAAACAGGATTGGCGGCTGTCCCCGGGGGCCCCGTGCCCCCGGGAGGGGGGATCCTTTTTTCCTTTGGAAATTTTCCCTTCAAGGGGACAAATCGTTTTTTTCACTCCTTCAGAGGCGAAAAATTTTTTTCTTTCACCCCCCTTCTGGGGGCCCGAAAAAACCCAAAACCGAATAGAGTTCGTCCTCCTCCTTCCCTACATAAAAAAAAACACAAAGGTTTTTTTACCCGTGATTTAAATTTTGGGCCCCCAAAAACCCCCCCCACACGCACCAGGCCCCTTCCGGGGTGGCGTCCCGCCAGGTGGGGGCCCGTCCCCGCTGAGTTAGGGGTTCCAACAAAACATCCGGCCCCGGGGGGGGCCGATCCCCCATTTTCCGACCGTCACAGTTGCATTGCCCAAAACAATATTTTCAATTTAAAAAACCAAATACTTAATACAGATGTTTCTTCAGGAGGTTTGGGGCGGTGCGGTCCAGTTTTAGTTAGGCAGGTAAAATCCACGCCCTTTGTTCCGTATCCACACGGTTTGCTCCCCCTTACAGGACCCCGGGTCGGGACCATTTCCGTTGACCCCGGAGATAAATCTGAGGGTTTTGCCCGAGCATGATGAGGGAGGAGGGGAAAAACCCCAAAAGGGGTGAGGGAGCAAGGTCCTTCTTGCGGGAGCCGGGCATGGCCTGGGGTGTTTCGCCTGCGGGGAGGGATAGCAAAGACACGCGGGTGAGTTGGATCGGGGGCTTTAAAAGTGAAGAGAAAAAATATACATTGTCTGGCTTCAGGTGGAGGTTTTTTATTAATGGATAAAATAGAAAAAAAACAGTATATGCAAAAAAAAAAATCTTACTGAGGGGAAAAAAAAATTTGGAACAAAATAATAACAATCTCGAGGGATTGATTGTTTTGTTCTTCAAATTGTTTTGGGTTTTCTTGTCATTTTTCCCGGGCCCAGGGTAAATGTTTTGTTTTAAAAAATTTTTAAAAATTTAACCCCCTGTATGTTTAATTGCGTCTGAACTATACTTATATTTTCTTTAAAAAAATAAAACTACAACAATTGGAAAAACTTTTTAAAAACTATGTCACAGGGGGTTTTTAAAAACAGTTTCTGCAAATATTGATAAAAAGGGGAAAAAACGTGTTATTTTTTAAGTAAAAAATTTAAAGGGTTTTATAAAATTTTGCTTTTTTATACTTCCCCTTTGAGTGAGATGAAGTTTAGAAAAACACGGGAGCGGTATTTTTTCCCCAAACAAATTTCGACAAAGGATGTTTTGCAATGTGATGCGCGGTTTCCCCCCCCGTGAATAATGGGAAATTTTTTAACCCTATCTGAACATGTAATGGAACATTAAATTTTCTTGTAACAGTACAATTTTTTTTTAATGGACATGTTATTTTTCCCTTTTAAGTAGTACCCTACTGGGGGAGGCGGGAGCGGAGTGGTTAGCGTCTCCGACTTGGGGGTCTCGGTGCCCCAGTTCGAAACCCCGAAAAAACCCAAAACCCTTTTTGCACCCTCGGTGGCCTAAGAACACCCCCAATTGGGCCCCGCTCATCAACTCTACCTTTTGACCCGCGAGGCAAGGGGGGACCCCAGGGGGGGGGCAGAGCCCCTTTAAATTCCCCCAGGCGTCACAATAGGGAAACCTGCCCGCGCCAAACCCCGGGCGAGGAAACCCAAAGTTGCATCAGAGCCCTCAAGAGCCCTCCCCAGGGGTACCCTCCGAGCCCGGGTCACCCCCTGCCCACAGGCGCTATAGGGACAAAGTAAAAAAAAAAACCAAAAAAAAAAACCCGGATAAACTGAGATGGCAATAAAGTTAAAAAAGGGAAAATTTTTTTTTTTTTACTTTTAAATTTATACTTCTTTCTCCTGTTTTCAATATTTTCGGAAAAACGTGTTACACCCGTATGAATTCATTGTAAAAATTCATTCTATTATTTTTTAATACTACTAATGTTTCTAAACTACTACTACTTACTACAATCACACATCAAACTTTTTATCACCGGAACACAACTACATTTAAAACAGAAACAAAAATTTTAAAACCCCAAAATTTACCCCCTATCAACCCCCACGTTACCACCATCACCACCACCCTCGTCCCACCAAAGACCCCTTGAGGGCGTGGACAAGCACAATGCCGGTGGCCACTTCCCCCCAGCCCCCAGCAAGGTAGTTGCCGGGAAAACCTTTGGGCTGGCGTTGGGGATGAAGAGTGTTTCACGATCACCGCGCCCGCTCATGTCCGTCTTCCGCTGTTTGGGGGGGGAGGGAGGAGTACAAAATTTGCCCAGTAAGTGAGGGGGACGCTATAATGAGCTATAAAGAGTTAAAGGGAAAAACCCAAACCCCAAAAACAAAAAATTTAACACGGCACATCAACATAACAATAACACAGGATTGGCGGCTGTCACTCGGCCGTGCCACCGAGGGCGATCCGTTTTCCTTGGCATTTTCCCTTCAGAGGCGACAAATCGTTTTCTTTCACTCCCTTCAGAGGCGACAAATCGTTTTCTTTCACTCCCTTCTGAGGCGACAAACCAAACCGACATAGAGTTCGTCCTCCATCCTTCACTACATAATAAAAACACACACAAGGTTATTTACCGTGAGTTATTTCGGCCACACACAACCCCCCCACACGCAGCCACGGCTCCTTCCTGGGTGGCGTCCCGCCAGGTGGAGGCGTCCCACGCTGAGTTACGGGTTCCTAACAAAACACTCCGGCACCGCGATCGCCCATTTGTCCGACACGTCACAGTGCATTGTCCAAACACATATTTTCACATTTAAATAAACCAAATACTTAATACAGATGCTTCTTCAGGAGGGTCGAGGCGGTGCGGTCCAGTCTAGTTAGGTCAGGTCAAATCCACGACCTTTGATCCGTATCCACACGGCTGCTGCCCCTACAGTGACCCCTGGCTCGTGACCTTCGTTGACCCCGGAGATCATCTGAGGGTGTTGACGAGCATGATGAGGGAGGAGAGGAACACCACAAGGGTGAGGGAGCAGAGGTCCTTCTTGCTGGAGCCGTGCATGGCCTGAGGGTGCTCGCCTGCGCGAGGGATAAGCAAAGACACGCGGGTGAGTCTGGATCGAGGGCTTTAAAAGTGAAGAGAATAAAATATACATTGTCTGGCCTTCAGGATGGAGGTATTTATAATGGATACAAATAGAGAAAAACAGTATATGCAAAAGAAAAATCTTACTGATGGGAAAATAAAATGAGAACAAAATAATAACAATCTCGATGGATTGATTGTTTTGTTCTTCAAATTGTTTGGTTCTCTTGTCATTTCCGGTCCAGCTAAACTGTTTTGTTGAACTTTATTTGAACCTCCTGTATGTTTAATTGCGTCTGAACTATACTTATATTTTCTTTAAAAAATAATAACTACAACAATTGGACAACTTTAAAATCTATGTCTACAGGGTGTAACACGAGTTTCTGCAAATATTGATACAGGTGAAAGAACGTGTTATTCTAAGTAGAAAAATTAATGTTCTATACACATATGCTTTTTGATACTTCCCTTAGACGTGAGATGAAGTGAGAAAAAACACGGCAGCTGGTATTTTGTCACAGCAAATGCGACAAATGGATGTATGCAATGTGTATGCGCGGTTGCCCCTCGGTGAAATAATGAATTATTTAACCACTATCTGTACATGTAATGGAACATTAAATTATCTTGTAACAGTACAATTGGTATTAATGGACATGTTATTTACCATATAAGTAGTACATACTGGGGAGGCGGTAGCGGAGTGGTTAGCGTCTCCGACTGGCGGTCTCGGTGACCCGAGTTCGATCCCCGAAGAAACCCAAAACCTTTCTGCACCGTCGAGTGGCCTAAGAACACCCACATGCCCTGCTCATCAACTCTACCTTCGACTGCGAGTGCATCGGAGGACACAGGGGGGCGGCATGAGCCTCTAATCACAGGCGTCACAATAGGAATCCTGCCTGCGCCACCACGGGCGAGGACCAACGTTGCATCAGAGCCCTCAAGAGCCCTCCACAGCCTACCATCCGAGCCCTGGGTCACCACTGCCTACAGGCGCTATAGGCACAAATGTACAAAAAAAAACAAAAAAAAAACCAGGATAGCTGAGATGAGCAATAATGTAAAAGGAACATTTTCTACTTAGAATTATACGTTCTTTCTCCTGTATCAATATTTACAGAAAATCGTGTTACACCCTGTATGAATATCATTGTAATATCATTCATTCTATTATTATTACTACTACTAATGTACTATACTACTACTACTACTACAATCACACATCAACTTTCATCACCGAGAACACAACTACAGCTAAAACAGAAACAAAATATACACCAACATCACCACTATCACCACCACGTTACCACCATCACCACCACCCTCGTCACCACCACGCACCATTGAGGACGTGGACAAGCACACTGCCGGTGGCCACGTCGCCCAGCGAGCAAGTGTAGTTGCCGGAATCCTTCGGGCTGGCGTTGGCGATGAAGAGTGTGGACACGATCACCGCGCTGCTCATGTCCGTCTTCACGCTGTGGGGAGGGAGGGAGGAGTACAAAATGTGACGAGTAAGTGAGGGTGACGCTATAATGAGCTATAATGAGTGAAAGAAAACCAATCACAAAAACAGACAAATTTATCATAACATTAAACACACAAACTCACACTAACAACATCTCTCTCTCTCTCTCTCTCTCTCTCTCTCTCTCTCTCTCTCCTTCTCTCTCTCATCTCTCTCTCCCTCTCTCTCTCTCTCTCTCGCTCTCCTCTCTCTCTCTCTCGTCTCTTCTGTCTGTCTGTCTGTCTGTTGTCTGTCGTCTGTCTGTCTGTCTGTCGTCTGTCTGTCTGTCTGTTGTCTGTCTGTCTGTCTGGTCTGTCTGTCTCTCTCTCTCTCTCTCTCTCTCCCTCTCTCTTCTCTCTCCTCTCTCTCTCTCTCTCTCTCTCTCTCTCTCTCTCTCGGCCCGTCAGGGTGGCAATGTTGGTAGAGACGTGAGCTTGCAATGTGTAGCGTCCCTGCGCATTCGGTCAGCGGTTCGAGTCCGCCTAGTTCGTGCTGACGTGGCGGCGCTTTGTATAGTCAATAACCTTGTAGTTGGTACTTGCAAAGTGTCTAGATAGGATGAAATCTTTTTATCTCTCTCTCTCTCTTCTCTCTCTCTCTCTCTCTCTCTCTCTCTCTCTCTCTCTCTCTCTCCTCTTCTCTCTCTCTCTCTCTCTCTTCTCTCTCTCTCTCTCCTCTCTCTCTCTCTCTCTCTCTCTCTCTCTCTCTCGTTACCTGATGCCGCCCCTGGAGGTGTCGTAGTTCAGCATGTGGTCGCCGTGCCGCCACAAGATGAAGGTCTGGGCTTGAGGCATCTGGCTGATCGTACACTTCAGCTCGATGGTGCTGCCCGTCTTGTAAAACTTCTCGGTGACCGAGGAGCCTCGAGCGTCTATGATGTTCACCACGGGAGCTGCCGAGGGTGCGAGGAGAGCGATAATCAGATTTGAGCAACGAGGAAGCACGTGAGGTGTGAAGAATGGGTCATGGGAAAGAAAGTAGGAAAGTAACAAAGAAATAGTTAGGTTATCAGGTTAGGATTCTTATTATAATATTTCCGTGTGAGGAACTACACCTGCCTCGTTCCCTCCTACCTGAGGAGGGGATTACCACTTTCACCGACCGGCGATGGCTTGCCTTTTAAGTGCTTGTTGGCCGGTGCCAGGTCAACAACCCTACCCCCGTGTCCAGGGGTAGGTGGGTAGTTTAGCCATGGTGATTTCAGAGCCGCGTCGCCCTGGGACAGGTAGATAGCTACAGCTCTCCAACTTGACATCACCTCCCATCACAAGCTGCTGTTCTTATCCCCTGAAGGCACTCGCTATATAATTGGGCGCTCATCCAGACTGCCCTTCACTGTCCCAACACCATTCACCACTCCCCGCTGCCGGAGGTGTTAACTACGTTGCTAAAGATTGCTGCTGTAATTCACCTCCTCCAAGCTGAGGTATAGGGTGTTAATTGGGTGACATACCCATGTTGTGATATCACTAATGTTAGTTCCCGAGCAGTTAGTTGTTTGGTTCATGTTACTTGGCTGCTAGCCAGTTATTGCTTGTTTGTTGTGGAAATATAATCGGGATAATCATACTCTACAAAATTTTACTCATACATAATTTTCTTCCCCACCATTCTGAAGATGGATACTATTAATTGGTTTTTCCACTGCTTTTCCGAGGACATGCCTCTAAGGGATATTGGCACCATATCCGTATCAGAAGCTATGTTAACCATCTACGCCAGAGTGGGGAGACCCAGGGAGATCCTTTCTGACCGTTGGACCCAGTATAATTTCCAGCTAATGGCGGAGCTACACAAGCTTTTTGGAAGTAAAACCCATCTTCACTACTCCTTTCCATCCCAGCGAAAATGGGCGCGACTTGAGCGGCTGCACGGTACCTTGAATACTGCCCTTCCGAAGTTGTGCTCTGACATGCCCAAGGAGTGGCATAGGTACTTAATTCCCACTCTGTTTGCCCTCAGGGAGGTCCCTAACGACCAGACCGGATTCTCTCCCTATGAACTCCTCTACGGCAGGTCTGTGCGAGGTCCCCTCTCGGTGCTCCGTGACCTACGGGAAAGCCGAAGATCCCGGAAGAGGAAAGAGCGTCTTTCCGTTACGTCCTAAAATAACGGGAATAACTGACCGAATGCGCCCAGCTTGCGGCCAAACACGCTGATGTGAGTATCGCCCGTTATATATCTATCATACTTTGATTTAAGATCCCAGTACCGTCATTTTCAGCCAGGGGATGAAGTGTTGTGACTACTGCCAAGTGACTCTAGCAAACTGTTGGTTGCTTGAAGTGGCCCTCACAAACTGTTGCAGAAGCGGGGTAAGGTGGACTACTTGACCGACATGCCAAGAGGACCTAAACTTTACCACGCCAATATCTTCAAGAAATACCTACGACGGGTCCAAGTTAACCAGTTGCAAGTCCTCAATGAGATTTCATCTCTATCGGAGCCCGAGGAAAAGGGTAAGTTATCCTGCTTAAGTGAGGGTATTGATGATACATTTCAGATTTCTTTAACATCGGATGGCCCAACTAGTTCTATGAACCTGTAATTAATCCTGTTCTTTATTGGAATCAGTCTGCTCAGATTGAGTACGTACCAATCTACTTTTTCCGACCAACCTGGCTGCACCAAGATCATCGAGCACGACATTACCTCGCAACAACAGAGTGAATACAAGCTAAAATCTACAACCTGTACCCATCCAACTCCAAACACTACTACAGGAAGAGGTCGAGCAGTTGTTACGTCAAGGTATCATCCAACCTACAACATCTCCACACTACGCTCCGGTAGTTATGGTCAGGAAGTTCGGCACTACGTATCAGATGGCTACTGATTCGTTAGGGACCTCCCTGAGGGCAAACAAAGTGGGAATTAAGTACCTATTTGATAGACATTTTTAAGTGGATAAAGGGATTTAATAAAGGAGAGGTAGGAAAAGTTCTTACGACTTTTAACCAGGGTAGAACAAGAAGTAACGGATTCAAGTGGAAAAAAGCGTAGTTTTATAAAGGAATGGGGAGAAAGGGTTTCACAAATAGGGTGGTGAATGAGTGGAATGGTCTCAGTAGACGGGTATTTAGTGCGGAGTCATTAGGGAGCTTTAAAGAGGGGCGGATAGGTTCATGGATGGGGATGAAAGGTGGTATGTAGGTAGTGTTAGGTGACAGGAACTCCCACGTGTAGGCCTCGCGGCCTCTTGTAGCTTCTTTAGTTTTTATGTTCTTATGATAATAGGCTTTGAAATTCAGCTACTGTTTTTCATGCGAACCACCCTGCAGCATTGAGACTGAACTTCATAAGTTTCTGGTGCAGTATTCTTCTCTGAACCGCTTATCTAAAAATATTATCAGGTTCCAATGTCTACCAAAGTTAGACACTTAACTGCTTTTTCCCACCACAAGGGCCTGATGGAATTTAATTGGAAGCCTTTTGGTCTAGTACGGCCCTGTGCTATTATGTTCGTTTAATGAAAATTGTGCTTTTTGGTTTGGATAATGTTTCGCTTAATTTTGACCATATTTTTGTATATTCTTCTGAAATTGGGCCCCCTCACATTTCTGCCCTCAAGTTTTTTTTGGATAAACTACAAAAAGCCCGGTCTAACAGTCAAACTTACAAAGTGCCAGTGTAAACTCTTAAAGGAGTCTTTGGGGGTTACTACTTGGTAATTTAGATAGTATAGTCCTTTCCTTTTCGTGGTTTATTGAAGGGAACTTTCAAGAGAGGTAGCTACACATATACACGTACTGCCTGAGCCCAGGCAAGGAGCGGACTCAGTGTTGCCACCCTTTCAGTTGGGAATTATCGTACTGGCTCCTCAAAATTAAGTTTTTTTCAGTAAAATTATCATACAGGCTCTTAAAAAATATCGGTTTTTGTATCGTACATTATTATTAAACGTATTTATTTGTGCTTGATAATTAAATGCAATTATTAACCCAATACCATATTGGTATTGACACCCAGTCACTCAACAATCCATATCACTCCCAGCCACACCACATATCACACGTGCCATAACACCCACACAACAACCCATATCACACACAGTCATACTACAATAAGCTACACCAAACTACACATCACACCCAGCCACACAACAAACCATATAACACAGCCATACCACAAAAAACACCACACTACACATCACACCCAGCCACACAACAAACCATATGACAGCCATACCACAAAAAAACACCACACTACACATCACACCCAGCCACACAACAAACCATATGACACAGCAATACCACAAAAAAGCACCACACTCCACATCACTGCTAGCCACACAGTCCATATCACTTCCAGCCACACCCCATAACTACATCACAACACACATCACAACCTAAACACACAACAATCCATATCACACTCAGCCAGACCGCACAGCAACAATACAACCCAGCCACATAACCCACATTATTACTCTCATGCGTTCAGATACAGCATAGCATGGTCATCGGCTTCAAACGCATTCGTAATGTTCGTTTATTAAATAAAGCAATAACATAACGTTATTGCTAGCAATTTTAATATGAAATAAATCATTGTCATGTAAATAAAAGGTAAATGTTATTATGTTTCGTCTTGGCAGTTTAGTAGTTTCCCCAATTGTAACAATTATAGTATCGAGTTGAAAAATCCCCTGTCACCTCGCAGGCCACTTAAGACCCGCAGGCCATGAGTTTGACACCCCTGCTTTAAGAAATCAGTGGAACGACTGGGATGCCGTCTACCAATCCACTGGGCCAACACACGATGGGCAGCACTGTATTGTCGCTACACTCCCCACTCACAGGTTCTGGGGGCACATTCACAGACGCTAACGTCCATGCTTAACAACTTAACAACTGTCATCAGCTGTTTTTGTATTCGCAGGGTAGATTGATGACGTCAGAGTTGACGTTAACACACTAAAACTCGGCAACTGCCTATAGGGTGGTGTTAAGGAAGCTACGTACATAAAGATACTCATAAATTGAGTATATATGATGACCTGACTCAAGAACTGAACAGGGCAAGTATACAAACGAAATTAGGCCATATAACAAACCCAGGCGCTTGTGGTGATGGGCCAAGAGTGGTGAGCGCGGTGGTGAGAGAAGGTGAGCGGTGGTGGTGAGCGCCGAGAAGCGACTAGCGATGCCAGACACCACCACTAGGGTACGCCGTATAACAAAAAAAAAAAATCTCAACTTTGGCATGCCAACTTCCTATGTAAAATGAAATTCTAAGACGATTTTATCTAATTCCATTTTTGCATTTGAGCAATTCTTACTATGCAAAATCGCACTTATATATTGCACCCTTATCGAATAATGCTTAAATGAGTACGCAGTGTCCGGTTGGTCCTGTATATTGCATCATGCACCAATATGAGTTCCAAATGACTAACGTGGTAAGCTCTTTCTGATCAGTTGGTTCATCAGGCACTACATCACAGTGTCACAGCCTCTACGTTGGCCTAGAACGTGTCCATCATGTCCTTCTTAGACCTGAAGCAGGGCATGGTCTCCCGGTGGTGGGCCCCAGCCCGGATGAACCCGTCTCTGGCCTGCTGCCGCAGCCTCTGTCACCTGCTTCACGACTCTTTCGGTGCTCTGAGTGTGGATAGAGAACTCCGGAACCTCGTACGGCTTGACCAGGATCTCATGGATCTGATCCCCGGACAGTGAACAGGTGAATGCCAGCTCGTGCACCTGGCCAGGCTGCCAGCTGATCAGTGTCTGCAAGCTGGTGGCTGACAAGTTCAGCTTGGGTGTGATGCGAGGTCTTACACTGGTGTCCCCATACTCCTCGCCAGCCCTCAGCTTCAAAATCTGGGTCACGGCGAACCTGCGGTCGTCCTCACTCTGACTCGCCATCAGCGAGAGGAGGACACATTCTGAGTGTGCGAACCATGCTCCTGTCCGCACGTAGAAGGTCACAGCTGTTTGGACCTTCTTGGACTGCGACCTCATCACTCTGAGCTGCGTGAGGATGTGCTTGGGGGCCGTCCTCTAGTCTGTGGTGAACCATGATGTCGTAGTAGAGTTTGAAGTACACCTGTAGGCAGTACTTGACTAGGATTTCCAGGGTGTTCAGTTCTTTGCCAGTCAGTCCATGCTTTCTGGTCCACATGTACACGAGCGACTGGGCTGTGGTGAGCCATCTGGAGTGGGACACCTTGCCACACTTGATCTCCTGCAGCTCGGATGGGAGAACGCTCCGCTTCACAGCCTGGACCAGCTGGTAGGAGACCTGCTGGTCAGTGGACATGTTGACCAGGATATACTCCGGTATCTACGTGAGATCTTCACCGTCTGGCACTCTTCTGAACTCTGCGTTGTACTGCATCTCATTCACGCTGGACAGCAGACTACACACTGGACCCGTGAAGCCAGTGTCAGATGAAGTAGGCCCGTTGATGCTGGTGATAAGGTGGCGCAGGGGCAACTCGTTTGTGTGCAACACGCATATACTCCAGAAGAGCTTGCGTCCCAGCATCTTCTCCAAATGGGCGTCAGTACCACCCATCCACCCCGTGTTGGCCCTAGTTGAGTCACCTTGCAGTACGATCAGTGAGTCGGCGGTGGAGTCGTATGTCACCAGCAGATCATAGAGAGCCTGAGCCATCTTGAACGCAGGCTTCTCAGGTGGCACCGGGTCCTCTGGTACAAAGTGCCAAAGGTACCTTCCAGATGGCTCCTCTGTCACTGACCACATGTTCCTCCATGATCAACCTTGGGTGCAGTTTCCCATAGCTGTCGGGCACCATCGCCTGGTCTTGTCCTTCCTCCCATCGTAACCCAATCCAACTATTTTGGTACCCTGGTTAGGGTACGCCGTATAACAAAAATTCTTTTTCTCAACTTTGGCATGCCAATTTCCTATGTAAAATGGAATTCTAAGACGATTTTATCTAATTCCATTTTTGCATTTGAGCAATTCTTACTATGCAAAATCGCACTTTAAGCTATGTTTTGCAAATAAATATAAAACTCCATTTTTGCATAGCAAGAAGTGCTCAAACCAGAAAGTTGAATGGGACAAACCACCCTTAAAATTCAATTTTACATATGAAAACACCCTGCCAAATTCGAAATAATCTATATTTCACTTTTCATTGGACCTACGGCGTATCCTAACCACCACGCATGGTTCTGTGGCAGACAGCACCTACACGTATCACAATTCTGGCTCCCCAAACACAACAAGACAAACAGCCGAACCAATAACAACAATAATAATGATATAATAATAACAATAATAATGCAAAACGATCAGCGTCGAACAAATCAAAATAAACTAATAATGTGAGGAAATGATGAGAGAGAGAGAGAGAGAGAGAGAGAGAGAGAGAGAGAGAGAGAGAGAGAGGAGAGAGAGAGAGAGAGAGAGAGGAGAGAGAGAGAGAAGAGAGGAGAGAGAGAGAGAGAGAGAGAGAGAGAGGAGAGAGAGAGAGAGAGAGAGAGAGAGAGAGAAGAGAGAGAGAGAGAGAGAGAGAGAGAGAGAGAGAGTTACTGGAATCATAATATCACCGGTTAGCAAACATTCCTCCTCCTCCTCCTCCTCCTTCCTCTTCTCCTTTATTCTTCTCTTCTTTCTCTTCCCTCCTATTCTTCTTCCTCTACCTAATTCCTCCTCCTTCATCACCACTACTACTGCTGCTACTACTTCTACTATTAATGCTGATACTACTACAACTACTACTATTACTGCTGCTACTACTACAACTGCTACTGATATACTGCTGTTGTAACTACTACCAGTACACCAAACTGCTATAAGAAAATGTTAGGAGGAGGAAGAGGAGGAGGAGAAGGAGAAGGAGAAGGAGGTGGAGGCGGAGGAGGAGGAGGAGGAGAGGAGGTGAAGAGGAGGAGGAGGAAGAAGGGTGGAGCATCAGAGCAAATTTTTGTGTGGACGATAAATTTGTAAACACAGCTGAGAGCGTGGAAGCCTTGTGATTGGCTGAAACTTTTTGAGAAATACTATGTGATTCGCTGGTGAGGCTGTGACGTCATTGTAGTCGCTCAGCCACTCAGCTTTCAGCAACCATGTTCCGCCACTGCCATGTCTCGTATCTGAATACCCACTAACGCCGGGGTGTAGAAATAGAGCGATGTTGTTGAGCGAACAACCGTGGCCTTTAACTCTCTCTGAATGTCTGCCCTGAACGGTTCACGAGTGACGTGCGACTATTCCCCTTCTTGCTCTCAGCTGCTTATCATGCAGACCTTTTTTTCTATATTCGTTTTGATTTTGTTGCATCATGGTATACGTGTATTTTTTA
The DNA here is from genome assembly GCA_016584305.1 of Chionoecetes opilio. Lineage (NCBI taxonomy): Eukaryota > Metazoa > Arthropoda > Malacostraca > Decapoda > Majidae > Chionoecetes > Chionoecetes opilio. Next base: position 133,588 of record JACEEZ010020300.1, read on the forward strand.
TTCTGATGAATCTGTATAATTACCGCATAATATCGTACGATATGGTTAAATTATCGTAAAAAACGTACGATAATGAATGCATCGTAATCGACCAAGGTAAAAATCAATACGAATATGTGCGGATGGAACCT
>JACEEZ010020305.1:0-20000 GCA_016584305.1 Chionoecetes opilio
AAAAAAATTCTTTCAAAAACAAAAAAAAAACCCGGCAGTGGAGAGAAAAGAGTTTTGATTTTGTTCCATGGTTTAAATAAACCCCGACTTTTCATTTTTAAAATTTTTTTTATAGTGGCCTACTCTAATCGCTTTTATTCTAAACATGATACCATTCTTCAAAACATTTGTGAGGTCACTTAAATCTGTATCACGATACATGAATCAAGGAGGGGAAATACTACCTAAAAGAGTGAATAAACCACTCGTGATTGTCATGCACTGATGGCCGTATTTTTTAGGTTGCTTTTTTTACATCTCCCATATCTGTCACATTATAATCCCTTCTGGCCCAAAGGGGTATCGTTTGATTAGTTATGTTCAAAAATTCGTCCTACATCTACCTATCACAAAGTTCTAGAGTGGGGGGACACTCCATTTTACGCCCTTAGGACATCTTAGCCCCCGCCCTGCTCGCTGGGAACCTCCCCCCTTTCCCTACCAAACCTCGAAATGGGCCCCCGACTAACTCGTCACGGTTTGTTTACTCGGTGATTGTGGGGAAAGGCGGGGTCCCGCGGGGGGCCACGAAGGGAAAACTACGGCGATGGGGGAAATTTAGAGTTATTTTGCGCAAAATTGTTTTCCCCAGGCATTTACTGTGCTCTGTTCGCGGACAAACTTTGAAAAGACCTAGGTAATGGCTGATGTGAAGGCTTCTAACCAAGAAAACAAGTCAAAACAGCCTCGTCAAAGGAAAGCAGCTGTGGGACGAAATTGTCCCTACTATTGCTTCTTCTTAAATGAGACTCTGCTGTGCGTTTTCTGTTTAGAAGCCTCTGCACTAAAAACCATCCCCAGGTTTTCCCTTTTGTTGTCAGCGAGCACGGAAATATGCACTTGGAATTAAATTTCCCCAAAAACAACTAAATTTTTATCGTCGTAGCCTTTCTTTTTAGGTTGTTCTTTCATGGTTTTTATGGTTTAAAACCTTTTTAAAAATTGGTTCCTTTTTTGTCTTTTTAAAATAATATTTATTAAATTTATTTTATACCCCCCCCCTTAAAAAGTTGGGACCTGGGGGAAAGGGGGTTTTTGGGGGGTAAAAAATTGAAAAAATATTTTTTATTTTTTAAAAAAATTTCCTAGTAAAGGGAAAATTCATTGGTTTTTTTCTGATCCAAAAAAACGTGTTGAATGCGACCCTCACAAAAATGTACCGAGTGTCGAAAACCCCCCCAACCCCCCCGCTTAGGAGGTTAGGTTTATTTGGTTGGTTTAAAGGTATTTATTTTGGTTGGTTATTTTGGTTGGGTTTTAATTTTTTTGGGTTAGGTTTAGTTAGTTTTGGGTTTTGGTTGATTTGGTTGGTTAGATTTGGTTGGGTTAACAGGTTTATTTGGTTAGGTTGGTTGGTTAATTTTGGTTAGGAAAAATTTCTTTAGATTAGGTAATTCCCCTAATCTGGGGAAATTTTCCCCCCCCCATACAAAAAACTTTTAAATAATTGTTTCCGACGATTTTTTTCCCCACCCGCAAACCCCGCATTCCCACGGGGTCCCAAAAACTTGTTTGGAAAATTTGGGAGGTATGGGAAAACACATAATTTTATATGGGGGGTTTAATTTTAAGGGGGGTTTTTGGGGTGGGGAACAAATTATGCGTGGAAACACATAATTTAAGGTTGTGTATGGGTGGAAAAATTTCCTGGATCTGGGTATTACCTTATTCTAGAAAAAATTTTCCAAACCAAAAATTAACCTAACCCCAACCCCAAATATAAACCTAACTAACCTTAACCAATTCTATAACCTCCCTAAAAAACAACCCTAACCAATAACCAAATTAGGGGGGGTTGGGGGGTTTTTTCTCGACACTTCGGTCACTTCTGTGAGGATCGTCGGTTTCCCAACGTCTCGGACTCTTTAAAAATCCAATGAATTTTCCCTTGATCAGGAAATTTTTACAACCCCCTACTCAAAAACATTGGTTGCGACGCTTTTTGTACCCCAGCCCCGGGGCCCGCCCCCCCGGTCCCCGATTGGGTCCCCAATTTTTTTTTGGGCCTCCTATTTTTTCCGGGGTTTTACCCCCTAAAAAACTCTTAATTTTGTGTTTCCGGGGACGCTAATTTGTTCCCCACCCAAAACCCCGCATTCCACGGGCCCCCAAACTTGTTTGGGGGAAGTGGGAATTGGGCAAACACTAAATTTTAAAAAATTCCCTAGACTGGGGTAATTACTGGGGCCCCGGATTTTATCACAAAAAAACCATGAAATGCATGCAAAATCACTAAAAAATTGGACAAATATGCCTAAAAAGGACAAAATGCATTTTTTGCACTAAAAAATGTACTTATAAACCCAAAGATGCAGGTTATACGGAAACAAATAGTTAATAGAAACTAAAGTTAATGTTTTTTAAGCAATATACATAATGTATTTAACATATATTGAAAATCTTCAAAAAAAAAATTGAACTGTTTTACATTAAGACTACTATTTTTTAGACATTCAGATTGTGGTTGCATTTTATATGCATGGTGGCGTAAGTTCTCAAAGTTAAAACTCAGCGTTTTTCTGTCCATGGCTTTTTTAAACGAGAAAACCCCTTTTTATCACACGAACGATTGGTGATGTTTTATCATAGCATGTTTGACATAGTGAGTGGCGTACCGTTTATCAAAAATGCTCACCAACATTATCTGACTGACTTTTTTCAGCTTTTTTAAATACCTTGTTTTTGGGGACAAAAGTTTTCCAGTTTCCATAGTAAGCTCAGACTGCAAAATTTTCAGTTCATCAAGAACACCATTAAAACCCCAAATTGCCGAGGGCACATAGTCCCCTTTCTTTAAGTCAGTAATTTTTGATGAGATCCGCAAAAATTTTTGCAATGAAGAGCAAGCTTTCCTTCTTCCTTCAGTTTCAATAAACTTCTTTCTGAATGCTCTGAGTCCTCAGGGTCATGTCGCAAAAAACTTCAAAGACGTCGAAGTTTTTCCCATATAGTTGCAGTCGCCTCACCTCCCCTCACCCACCTAACCCACCTCACCTCACCTCACCTCACCTCCCAGTACCACTTGTGCTCAAGGGGTATTTTTTAAAAAAATATGCTTTTATGCAGTTTCTAGGAAATTGCCTTATCATAGAAATCACGCAAAATAGCATTTGCATATGAAATATGCAAAAGCTAACTATCCGGGCCCAGTTTACCTTTATCTAGAGAAATTTTCCTAACCAAAACTAAATAACCTAACCTAACCTAACCAAATAACCTAAGCAAACCTAACCCCAAAATAACAAAACCCAACCCAACCTAACCAAAAACCTAACCTAACCTAACCTAACCAAATCTAAACCCAGCCTCCTACGGGAGGTTGGGGGGGTTTCGACACTTGGGGGATCATTCTGTGAGATCGTCGGGCACAGTTTTTTTGGATCAAAGAAAACTTGAATTTTCCTTTTCTAGGCAATTTTTACAACACCCCTAACCGAAAAATATGTGGTTACGACGCATTTTTGACCCCACCAAAAAACCCGCTTTCCCCAGGTCCCCAACTTGTTTTGTGGGAGAGGGGGAGTAGGGGAAACCTAGAATAATACCCTACTTATTAAGAAAAAAAAACAAAAGGAACTCAAATTTAAGGGATTTTAATACTATCATAACCTGAATATGTTCAACCTCCAAAAAGAAACTACGACATAAAAAAAATTTGAGTTGGGTTTTGGGGGTTGATATTCCAGGTGCTATATTTTCCCTGCTTCTGACAAAATAGGAAAAACCTGGGTGAGGTTGATGTGCAAGGGTTCTAAAACCCGGGAAAAAAGTCACAGCAGAGACCATTAGAAGTAAGCAAGTGGGGGACACTTTTTCGTACCTACCGTTCTTTCCTTTTGACGAGGCTCTGTTAGACTCTGTTTTCTTGGTTTGAAGCCTCTGCACCAGCCTTTCCTCAGGGCTTCTCTATAGTGTTGTCAGCGGAACAAGCCATAATATAGCACCTGGGAAAAATTAATTTCGCGCAAAATAATCTAAAATTTTTCCATCGCCGTGTTTTCCCTTCGTAGGTCCCCCGCGGCGACCCCGCCTTATCCCCAATGCACCGATGTAAACAAACCGTGACGTGTTATGGGTAGGGGCCTTAGGACAGTCTTTTGCGTTAGGGTGCCTCGAAATGTTTAGGGGCCCCGGCGCCATATTTAAGACTCGAGCGAGTCTAAGACAATCCTAAATCTTTATAAGTATGGGCCCAGAGCAACGCTCGTATGGCCCCGTCTCCATATCAACATTTATTTTTCTCATTCATCTTTAGTGTTGGCCGAAACCACCACCCCGGGAGGCGGCTCACAAACCCCCGGCTAACACCCGGTACCCATTCACTGCTGGGTGGACAGGGGCTCGGGTTTTAAGAAGACCACCCGTCTGTCTTCCCCTCCGCGCGCGCGTGTGTGTGTGTGTGTGTGTCTGCATGCATGTATGTGTGTGTGCGTGTGTGTGTGCGTGCGTGCGTGCATGCGTGCGTGCGTGCGTATGTGCGTGTGTGTGTGTGTGCGTGTGTGTGTGTCCTTGCAGGCGTGGGGCTGGGGTGAGGCAGACGCGGGGCTGGGGTGAGGCAGACGTGGGGCTGGGGTGAGGCAGGCGTGGGGCTGGGGTGAGACAGGCGTGGGGCTGGGGTGAGACAGGCGTGGGCTGGGGGGAGACAGGCGTGGGCTGGGGGGAGACAGGCGTGGGGCTGGGGTGAGACAGGCGTGGGGCTGGGGTGAGGCAGACGTGGAGCTGGGGTGAGACAGACGTGGGGCTGGGCCGCTGGGGTGAGGCAGGCTACGGTGGTGGTAGGTGGTCTACCGTGGTCTACTCCGAGGTACTTTGACCAGTGACCAACGACAGCAACAACACGATTGGTTTGCACTCACATTGTTGTCAAATATATACTACTACTACAAACATCAATACATGGGTCCGAAGGGCCCATAAGCACTTGTATTACTACTATTGCTACGATGAACCGATAGCAAGTACGAGCGAGAACATCAGAATTATAATTTTTTTTAAATCATCTGGGAATTTCAAAGCAACACTTCGCGTACGACCAATTCCTCCCCCGCCAATACCTCGCCTCCCTCGTAAACATCATGGAGGTTATGCAAAACTTACTTATGTAGGCGTTGTTTGGTTCTCGCCCAAAAATAGCGCCAGTCGCCCACGGCCCCATTCATAATGGGCTTCATATATTCACCTCCATCATTGCCGTCCACCAACGTCTTGAAACGGAGCTGGCCGACATATCCCAAGGGGGAAAAAGAGGGAAATAAAAGAAAATGAATAAGCTGAACAGCAAAGTTCTTAAACAAGGGCCAAAGGCAGGAGTATCCAGCGCCACACTGCTGACGCCATCACCTGCGAGTTTGCGACTGCGACTGTACTGCGCCGCGGCGTAACTGCGCCACACTGCGATACGTCCATACATATGGGTTGCCAATTTTGCCATACGTCCGGATTTTCCCGGACATGTCCGGAATTTAGGTGTCAAAATCAACGTCCGGGGGGAATTTTGTAAGTTCTCGAAATGTCCGGAATTTCAGCATCCTTAACCAATTTTTCAAAAAAATTACAAATCATTAAAACTATTGACGAGAGAGAGAGAGAGAGAGAGAGAGAGAGAGAGAGAGAGAGAGAGAGAGAGAGAGAGAGAGAGAGAGAGAGAGAGAGAGAGGAAGAGAGAAGAGAGAGAAGGGTTGGGAGGGGTACGGTGGGTGCCAACTTTCGTGACGAGAGCATCAATTACGTCTCCTGCTGATCCTGGATTCGGTCGCAAATCTGCCTACGTGTACAAGTCTTTTATTAAGTCGTTGCTCCCCGCCGTCGCCTCACGTCGCGCTAGTAGTCTTCTTGAAGCAGTTGCTGTGGTGTTTGAAATTGTTTACCTGTTTGTGGCATTGTTGACCACCGCTGCTATCTGCTCCAGACAAGATTCTCAATCGAAAATTTAAATAACTGCAGAGATAGTATAAATGTATAATGCAGCAGTATGATTATTTATTACTCGTTTATATATTATATATATATATATATATATTATTATATATATTATATATATATATATATATATATATATATATATATAATATATATATATATGTATATATATATATAATATATATATACAGTGGTGGGCAGCGATAAATTTTGCGAAAAAGGGCGATAACGATAAAGCGATAAATTTTTCCGCTAAGTCCTATAACGATAAAGCATAAATTTCCAAAATACCTTAAAGCGATAAGCGATAAATCCTGCGATAAATCCAAAAAACTCTATTTTTGCTACATTATGCTTTTAAAAAACCTCTTTTTTACACTTAAAACCCATATATTACTTAATAAAAGACTAAAGGACCGAAATTAACATTTTATTACTTTATAAAAACATTAATGAAGACAAATTACAAACTATCACAGCACAACATCACAAACACAAATCAACAATTTAAAACATCTCCTCATCCTCCTCATCCCCCCTCTTGGCCCTTGAACTTCTGCTTGAGGAGGGGGTTCCCCCTTCAGAACCCAGGTACAAAAAGTTGTCCTCCTGAGGCACCCCTCTTTGCCTTTGTTTCCCCAGGGGACGTTCGTACAACGGGGGGGCACGCGCGGGCCCCCCTCAAAACGCAAAAATATAAAAAACTAATATATATTTTAGATTTTTGTTAAGATAGCAATTAAAATAAAAATTAAAGTATATAAAATTATAACACCAAAGAAGCTTTGAATCGCTGGTAGCCAATGAACACAGAGCGGGTTCATGCGTCCAGTTTGGGGGGCTTTTCAAAGAACTGACAACAAAGCGGGGGGCCCCAGGCGGGGCCGCTTCGTTTGCCGCTTAACAATAGCCTGTAACCTCCCCGCCGTAGGGTTTTTCGCTTCAAAATTTATCGCTGATTTATGCGGGAAATTTGAAAGCATAAATAAAAGCGATAGTTTTTCCGGCTTGCGATAAACGAAAACGGTAAATTTTGGGTTTAAAAGCATATTATGGGGGGGTTTTCGCATTATCGCTTTACTTATCGCAACGCCCCGACTGAAATTATAGCTTAATCGTTTCTTATTTGGGTTTAAATTTGGGTTTTAAACTTTTTTTTTTTTGTTCTCAGCTGTCCGGAAGAAGGGGGCTCACAAGGGTACCCGAAAGCACCCATCCCCTAAAACTCAGCCCTTTATATTTCTGCCCGTAATCATGCCAAATTTTTATTTCTTTAAAAAAAACCTTTTTCATTCATAAAAAATGTCAAAATCTTTCTGTCAAATTCCCGCTCGTGACTTCTGGATGCTATATCGCCTCTTCGAAAGGGCCCTGGTAGGAAACCTCAAGCCTGGGGTCATTAGGGGTGGGGGGCCCACCCCCCCGGGTTTTTAAAGGGGTTTGCTTGTTTGACTTCAAAAAGGGTTACTGCGCTGGCAGATGCCCCTTTGCCCCTCGTCCCTTACTGAGAATTTTACAAACCCTTTATATTTCCTTCTAAAATATCTCGTCTTCATAAGAGTACTGGCTTCTTTTATGCCCCTGTGATAAAATTTTACAAACGATGGTGAAATTTAGGATTTCATGCACTCAAAGCAAAAATTGGTGTGTTGTTAAAGAAAGAACGAATGACTGTGGATCCCTTTCCACTGAATTCCGTCAACCAATAAGAGGCCACAGCGAACTGGCCTAGATCTCCTCCTCGGGGGGGGAGATTTGGGTCTAACGTTCTTGAACAGAGTTTACAGCGCTCTCTATAGGGTAGTCTGAGAGAGAGCTGTCCCGGGTTTCAGTGGAGTCTGCGTCTATAGGCCTATAGCGCCTCTGCCCCCTTCCCCTATTTTGTCCCCCCCACCCACCACCTACAATAGCCCTCTGCCCCCTTCACCTATCTTGTCCCCACCCCACCCTCCCACCTACTACCCTTTCCCCCACCTCCGCACTCCAACACACAACCTACGCACACACAAACCGGGTTTTCTAACTTCCCACCTAACCTTCACACAAAAAATCAACACTCTCGAATAAGTCTGACACTTCCCCATTTCATCCCTACCTGTCTTTCCTACTGTACTACACTATTTTCCCCATACGCTATACCCATCCTTCCCTTGCCTTGCCAAAAGTTGCCTTTCCTCTCTCTATGTCATTAAAAAAAAAAATTTGGGTGACACGGAAGACAGGCTCCAAACGAAAGCCCCCACGCAGGGGATAACAATGGGAAAAAAACGAGGAAGGGGGGTTTTTCCCCCACCTGCGACAGTGAAATAAAAATTACCTTTTTTAAAATGTTATGCTTACACTATTTCTTTTTTCTGCGTCGTAGTACGAGTGAAATTAAAAAAAATGAAAATACAAATTAAAATAATAAAGAAAAGATAAATATAATGGGGGATGTTAAGAAAAAAGAAAAAATGATCAGGGGAGTTATTAAAAACGGATTTCGATACAGTAAAAAAAAAAAGTAAAGTAGCAGTGACAGAAACGCAGTCCAACTATTTTATACTTTGCGCCAAAAATCACGTCCTTCACTAAAATAACACATTGGGGGTTCAACTTCACGTATTTGTACGTGCGCTTGTAAACGTGACGTCATCGTGACTCCTTTTCCTGCTTGTGTAAAACCTTGAAGACGTGCGTTGGGGGCAAAGATTCGGGCCTCCAAAATTTTTGGCGGGCTGCGTGGCGGTGTGCCACAATTTATAGAACTTATACGTAACTAATTTTGCAATTAAAAATAAAGCTGTTTCCAAGGCGTTTTTAAATATTTTTTAAATCATGATTCTTAAAAAATTTTAGTAATGGAAACATAATGATGTGAAAAAATATTATCCCCCGGTGCTTAAGCGAACAGCGCACCGCTCTTGAATGTAACTCCCCCAAACACCCTACCTATATTTTATTATATATTATATAAAATTTTATATATATTTTATAATTTTTTTTTTTTTTTTATTTTTTTTTTTTTTTTTTTTTCCTGCGTTTTTTCTCGGGTTCCTGGTGTTCAAACCCCTCTCACGTGCCCCTCTATAGCTACTATATCCATCCTTCCTACAGCATCAGCTACCCACCAAATACTACACCCTGAATAGGTGAAATTTATTATGACATGAAAATTGGCCACACTGCGATATGGGGCAACCCCTGTGGCCCCGGCATACAAACCCCTTTGTAAACTTTGAAATAGCGCGTTGTCGGGGATTATAGCGCTTATAGGTAGGGCAGGGAGTAAAGGGGGGCTAGTGAAGGGAGAAATGGGTGTGTCTGGGGTCAAAAGGGAGGATAAAGGAAAAGCAAGGGGGTTTTTATACGAAATTTTTTCTGATAAACGGGGGGGTGACCCAGTGAGACGAGTAACGTCATCGTGACGTCCGGTGAGTCACGATAAAAGACGCACGTAGAAAATCGTGTAGTCTGAACCGGGCCCATACACCTACCACACACACAGTCTATCTCATGATACCTGTTTATGTTCTGACGTTCTCTGACCAACATAAAAATCAAAAAAAATTTCAAGAGCACAAAGCGACAGGGAAGCAGTAAAGGTAAAAACGAAGAGGAAGGAGAGAGAGAGAGAGAGGAGAGAAGAGAGAGGAGAGGAAGAGAGAGAGAGAGAGGGAGAGAGGAGAAAAAAAAAAAAATAATCTCATTTTCCTTTTAAAGTAAAAGATAGTTTTCAGGCCCATATTTAAAAAATTTTAGGATTCGTCTTAGACTCGCTCGATTTTAAAATATGGGGGGGCCGGCGTCCTAAATCTTTCGAGCGCATCCTAAATCGCTAAACTCGTCCAAATTTTTCAGGTTTGGCTGGACAGGGTTGAGGTGCCCTAGCGGCAGGGCGGGCGGCTAACTCGTCCTAAGGACGTAACGGGGAGTGCTCCACCCACTCCTGAGAACTTTTCGTGTAGGATAGATGTACTGGACAAACTTGTTGATACTAACTAATAAAGCGATACCGTTTGGGCCCGAGAAGGGATTATATATGTGACAGACTAGGGGGAATGTAATATAAAGCAACACAAAAAAATAGGCCACGTGCATGACAAGTCACAGTGTTTTATTTTCCTCTTTGAGGTATCATGTTCCTCCTCCTTGATATCATGTATCGTGATCGATTAAAGGGCATCCCCCCCAAACTGTTGATGAAAAGGGTTTCATTTTGAGAATAAAAGCGTTTTAGAGTGGCTCACTATAAATAAAAATTTTAAAAAAATTGAATGTCGTGTTTTTATTAGCCATGGAACAATTCCTATAACTCTATTTTCTTCCCCCCCCGTTTTTTTATAATTTTTTTATTTGTTCTTGATATCATCTGTTATATCCCAAAACCCCCCTCTAACCTAACTTAACAGTTTTTGGTTTGAAAAAATAGATTAGTAGTTTTGTATCAGCATTATTATTCAATTGCGCCAGGGGAAAGGGAAATTTGGGGTTTTAAAAGACCCAGAATGAAGAAATCTACACTTAAACAGGTTAAATTGTCAGGCTCGAGGATGACCTAAACCAACGGTAAATATTACGCAGGTTTTGGGTGGGGGGCCCAACCACCCGGACAATCGCGCACCAAAAATTTTTTTTTTTAACCAAAAATAACTCAACATAACCTAATCCAAATCTCCCCAAAGTTTAAACAAAACCTAACCAACCTTAACATAACCAAAACTAACCAAACCAACTCAGAAATTTGGTAAAAATGGACGAGACTTTGCGGTCGTTTTCAGCCCCCGACTATTTTTTCCTGGCTTCATAGTCATTTTCTAAGAGAATTTTTTATTTTGCGAAACCCCAAATTTAAAAAAAAAAAAAAATCACCAATTTTTATGTACCTTTTTCCATTAAAACCGTATCCCCATCAAAAAAAGCACTTAAACTTGGCCGGGAGAAATTAGTCGGGTCTTATGGGTTTTAATAAAACCAAACTTAACCTTTTTTGGTTTTTAATGAAACCCAAACTAACCTGGAAAATCTTAAAAAAGGTCTCCACGCTAAGCTGACAAAAAATGTTGGCTCACTATTATACTTACTGTCTTTAAGACATTGTTTTATTTTTTAAAGAGTGCCGATCCTTACTTTGTCTACATGGCCTATTAAATTTCGCGTCCAAATGTTATAATTTTATTTTGGGTTGCGGGGCCCGGAAGATGCTCGTAGCCCAACGCCTGTGGACGGCATATTTTTTGGGCCCCCCACGGGGGATCTTTTTGGTACAAAATACCAAAAAATGCCGGAAAAAGGGGTGTGTGACACGGCCTTTAGGTTAGTTTGGGCAGTCAGTTTAGGTTATTAGGTTAGGTTAGGTTAGGTTAGGTTAGGTTACGTTGGGTTGGTTAGTGCACAGCACAAGGGGCTCGAAGAGGGGTGCTAGGTTGGTCTGTAGAGTTTGTCATCTTTAGAATAGGGCTCAAACTCCTATCTTCTTCTTTTGGCCAAAAAGCTTGGGACATGGTGGGAAACCCGGGTTTTTTTTTGGGGGGGGGGGACCCCAATAAGGGAAATATGGCCCCCCCCAAAAAAAAACCTTAACTAGGAAATTTCCTAGTTCTGGCTTTTCGGGGAAATATTTCTCTTATTGTTGCTCCCCCCAAAGGAGCACACTCAAAAGGGGAAAAAATCCCCACAAAAAAATCCCCAACTAGGGAAAAATTTCCCCAGTACATAGACTTTCGGGGTAATATTTCCCTTATAAATTTCATGAAATAGGAAAATCCCTAGTTTAGGGTTTTTGGGGGGGGGCCCTATTTCCCTTATTGTGTGCTCCCCCCCCCAAAACTCCCCTTTCCCACCATTCCCCAAGCTTGTTGCTATAAGAAAAGATGAGGGGGGAGCCTTTGTTCTTAAGATTTACCCCTAACCTTAACCAAAATATATCTAACCCAAAATTATAGGTTTCATTAAAACCCTTAAAACTCTGACAAATCTTTCCCGGCCCAAATTTTTGTGCTTTTTTCTGATGGAGATAGTGTTTTTAATGGAAATGTACCCTTATTTGGTGATAATTTTTGTTTTGTTTTTAAACTGGCTTGCGCAAAAAAAAACTATCTCCGGTAAAAAATGGGCGAGAGTTTCGCGGTCGTTTACAGGCCCGACTATTTTTTTTTGGGCCCACAATAGGTGCTTGCTCTAATGGAGATGTTTTTTTTGCGCAAAAAAAAAAAAAAAAAAAAAAAAAAAAAACTTAAACCCAACCTTATGGGTTTTGAAAAAATAAACCAACTGTAAGGGTTTTAATGAAACCTAACCCAACCAATAGGGTTTTTAAAGAAACCCAACCTAACCCTTAACCCAAAGTATACATATTTTTAATCTTTTTTTTATGGGTTTGCGCAAAATAAAAATTCTTAGAACAAGGAAAGGGAAATTTGGGAAAAAGTCCCTTTACCCCCATCTTTTTTTTTCCCCCTATAGCCAACAAACCCGGGACTGGGGGGAAAAGGGTTTTTGGGTGGGGAAGCAAAAATTTAATGATTTATGGCTCCCCAAAAAAAAACATCAAAATCCTATATGTAAAAATCTAACCTAAACCCAACTTAACCACAAATATCCTAACCCAACCAACCTAAACCCTTTAAACCCAAAGTATACCTAACCTCCCAACCTTAACCCCCAAAAATATACCTAACCTAACCTAACCTTAACCACAAAATATACCTAACCCAACCTAACTTAAAACCCTTTAACCCCAAGTATACCTAACCTAACCTTAACCCCCAAAGTATCCCAACCCCTTTAACCCCAAAATAACCTAACCTAACCCAACCTAAATTAACCACAAAGTATCCTAACCTACCTAAAACCCTTTAAACCCCAAAGTATACCCAACCTAACCTAAACCCTTAAAACCCAAAATATACCTAACCTAACCAAATAACCTTAACCACAAATTTCCTAACCTAACCTAACCTAACTGGACTTAAATTTTTTTGAGGCACCTCATATTTCATAGCCGGGGGCCCTTGGGTAACCAGGCTGAGCGCAGCTGGGGCCTTTACAGATGTGAATACAATAAACATACAAACATGCGGGAGTTCATTTCACAAAGCCGGGGAAAGGGGGGCTCCAAGTATTTCCCCAACACCTTTGTAGGGCCCAAAAAAAATAGTCGGTTTTCTCTGAAAAAGACCGCGAAACTCCGTCCCTTATAACCCTTCTCCCTTAAAAAGAACCTTTGTAGGGCCGGGGAAAAATAGTCGGTATCTTTGAAAACGCCGCGAAATCCTCGTCCCTTTAACCGGCGTCTTGACGACTCTTCGCCGTCATCTCGGCATGGAAAAATTTCCCCTCGCAGGACATAGGACATTTTCCTTGGGTTGAAAAGGCTGGGCCCAAAGGGTGAAAAACTTGTCCTGAAAAAAATTATTTTTTCGTCGATAGAGCGAAGACAATTCAAAAGCTTGTGTCTTTTGAACGGAAGTTGCTACTGGGAAATTATTCTTATAGATGAATTCATTCGTTTTTAGTCTTCAGCAAATTTTCTAGAAAAATTTAAACTTGGTTTTTTTATATTTTTTTACCTTTCTGATGACTCTTTAGGGGTTTTCATGAATCCAAATTGGGCTCTTTCTAAATGTAGCGCTCGCGGGTTCGTCCTAAACCGCCGTCTTAGGACGCTCTTGACTTTCCTCGAACCTTAGGGCGCAGGGTTAGGACGATCCTAGGAGAATCCTAAATCTTTATAAGTATGGGCCCTGGGATTAGCTAATAACCCTCCTAAAAATTTTTCTTCTTTTCTTTTTTTCCTATGCTTCCCCGATGGCTCCCCACTGCTCATCTATTCTAAAGCTGAACTCTTCACTCAAACATTTGCTATAAAATTCCCCCTCTGGTTGATGAGGGGTTGTTCCTCCTTCTCCCCCCCTCTGACTATATTATTTTCCCGTCATTTAAAATCCTTTTGGAAGATTTTTTTTTTGCCCTTTCTGGCCTAGATCCTCGGGAAGCTTACGGGCCTGCGGGTCCTCCTATTGTTTTCAAAAATGTGCTTCTGTGCTTGCACCTTGCCTGGGCAAAAACTTTTCTGCCCTTTTTCTATCTACTTCCACCTTTTCCCTTTTTGCGGGGAAAAATTTGCTCCTCCACCCGTTCCTAAGAAGGGTGCCGTTCTAAAACCTTCAAACTACCGTCCTATAGCTTTGACTTCCTGCCTTTCAAAGTTTTTTAATCTATACTTAATAAGAAGATTCTAAGCATCTATCTGCTCACAATCTTCTATCTGATCGTCAGTACGGTTTCCGTAAAGGGCGATCTACTGGCGATCTTCTAGCTTCCCTAACTGAATCTTGATCATCTCAAAAGCTTTTGATAGAGTCTGGCACAAATCTTTAATTTTCCAAACTACCCTCATTCTGTTTCTATCCTTCTCTCTGTAAACCCTTCATCTTAATTTCCTTTCAACCGTTCTATTGCAGCTACTGTAGACAACATTGTTCTTCTCCTAAATCTATCAATAGTGGTGTTCCCCAGGGTTCTGTCCTATCACCCCTCTCTTTTCTATTATTTATTAATGATCTTCTAAGTCTAACTCAAAGCCCTATCCACTCCTACGCTGTTGATTCTACCCTGCATTTTTCAAAATCGTTTATTAGACGTCCAAAATCAACAGGAACTAAGTGATTCACGGAGAATGCCACCGACGCCTAATTTCTGATCTTTCTATAATTTTCTGATTGGGGCAAAGCAAACCTTGTTTTGTTCAATGTCTCAAAAACCCAAATTTTTCTTCACCTATCTACTCGACAAAACCTACCAGATAACTACCCCTCTTCTTCAATGACACTCAACTGTCTCCTTCTTCTACAATGCACATTCTAGGACAAATAATCAATAAACCCATTGGGGGCATACGCCGGGGGGCGCGTCGCCCCCGCCCACCCCTACGACGCCACTCCGGGGGGTCACCACGCGCGAGTTCCCATGCAGGCTCCTTTCCCATCCCAAAGCAGCTCTCGACAAGAAACATCAACTTGCCCCAGCCACGAGCCTTGTGGCGCCCCCTTGGCCTCCTTCCGCCGGATTTTTCTCTTACAGATACAACCTGATGGGAAGGATCGGTTTCAGAGTAGCGTGCCACATGCCCATATAGCCGAAGTTGGCGCTGACGGACTATGCAGGTAATAGGCCCTCGATTCAGCCCTCACCGGTGTAATCGCTGATTTGATACGTAATCATCCCCAGCGTTTACCCATGATTTTTGCGAAGACACTTATTACCAAAGGCATTGATTCGTCTCTTCAAGTCACTATTTAGTGTCCATGTCTCACAACCATGGAGTAAGACAGGGATCACAAGCGATTTGAAGATCCGATCTTTGTCCTCCTGAAACAGGTACCGACAACGCCAAATACTCCGCTGAGAAAGTCCCTAAACACCTGGGCCTATGCCAATCCGCCGTAAGACTTTTTGACGTGACCCCCGTCATTATGGAACTGCGCTACCAAGTATGTAAAACTTTCCAAGATCTCAATGTCCTCGCCACACGCATGAACAGACTGTACTGTTTTCATCTAGTAAGTCCCCAAACACCTGGACCTTGGGTCTTGAGCCGGGAGACCTCAAGTCGCAAAGGCTTTGCCTCCTCGTGCAGCGCCTCGAGAGCCCATCACCAGGACCTCCAGCGACTCAGCAAAGATTACTGCATCATCGGCAAAAACAAGATCAGTGATCTTGTGTTCCCAACGGATGCTCCACAATCCCTTGATCTACAACCTTGTCCAATACCCATCCATACAAGCGTTGAAAAGTGATGGGGCAAGGACGCACCCTTGCCTCACTCCTGTATTACAGGAAAGAAGCTGGATACACCTGCCCCACACTTCACAGCACCTCTCAGTCCCAGAATCAGACCAGTTATCAAACCAATAGTCCTTGCAGGAATCCCTCAAAGTCGCAGAAGACCCCCAGAGTGACTCACGATGCACTGAGTCAAACGCCTTCTTGAGATCAACATAGGCTGCAAGCATCCCCTGTCGAAACTCACGTCAGCGTTCCCCAGGACACGAAGCGCTAGGATACGGTCCGTTTTTGACTTACCAGGCGTGAACCCAGACTGCTGAGGTCTCTGATGCTTCACCAGATTGGGTGCGAATCAGTGGTCAGCAATAGATGGGCAAGCACCTTGCCTGGTACGCTGGCAGTGTAATACCGCGGTAATTGTTGCAGTCCTGACGGTCCCCTTTCCCTTTCCCAGATAGGGACGACCACCCCCCTTTTCCAGTCAGGAGGAAAGGGACCTGATTGCCACACGGCAGTCAGGACAGCATGCAACCCGTGGATCATGGCCTCACCCCCAGCTTTGAGGAGCTCCGCACTGATATTACAAAAACCAGCTGCCTTTCCACCCCTCAACTTTGCTACAGCCTCTCTGACTTCGTCAAGAGAGGGGGCGCTTTTCGTCAATGGGAGGATCGGCATCCACTGCCTGTAATCCAGTGGTGTGAAGCTGCTCAGTTGGGGGTCCACCGTGAACAAATGCCCAAAGTACTCAGCCCAACGAGCCATCTGCCCTCCATGTCCGACACGAGGCGCCCATCTGCTGTTCGAATAGCACTCGCCCGAGAAGGAGATTTGGAACGGAGCTTCTTCAGGGCTCGGTAGGCGGGTCGGAGGTCATTAGCGTTCAAATGACCCTCGATATCCTCAGCGAGACTCCTGACATACCTCTCCTTACCCAGGAGGGTTTCTAGTCCGGCGTGACAGAGCCCTGTGTGGTCCCGGTTCCCAGCCAGCCTGGCAGCTTCGACTCTCCTCGATTTTCTCCAGCGTCTCCGTCGAGACAAAACCACGCCTTGACCTCGGGCGCTCCCCAATACACTCCTTGGCAGCCTGTAGAGTTTCACGTTTGAAGTTATCCCACAGTTCTATAGGGTCCCCGAGAGCACCGAGCACATCAAACCGATTTGAGACTGCCACCGCATACTCATGAGCACATGTCAAGTCCTTCAGTTTCTCAAGATGAAACACAGTATTGGTTACCCTCTTGAGATTCTTCTGGACTTGACATGAAGCTTAAGTGGGAGCAACAACAAGTCTGTGATCTGTTTCCAAAGAACTCAGCACTCCGGGAGTTCTGGAGGATCCTCCAACGAGTACTAACGAGGATGTGTCGTCTTCCTTTGCTACCCCTCCGGGATTACTATACCATGTCCAGCGGTGCAGCTCTGGTCTCTGATACCAAGAACCTGCAATTCTCAACCTTCTGGACCTTGCAAAATTCAGAAGCAGAGAACTGTTGGTGTTTCTGGTACCGGAGCCATGGGGACCAACACATAACTCGTAGCCATCTCTCACAGTGCCAGTAGTAGCATTGAAGTCGGACTATCCTGAAAGGACTATCCTTTACTAAAAATCTGAACTGGAAATCTCACATCTCATCTCTTGCTAAAACAGCTTCTAAGAAGTTAGGTGTCCTGTGGCGTCTGCGTCCTTTTTTTTCTCCCTCCCAATTGTTTGCTCTCTACAGGGGCCTTATCTGCCCATGTATGGAGTATGTCTCACATGTTTGGGGAGGATCCACTCATACAGCTCTCCTAAACAGGGTTGAGTCAAAAGCTTTTCGTCTCATCAACTCCTCTCCTCTGACTGACTGTCTTCAATCTTTAAATCACCGCCGCAATGTTGCTTCTCTTGCTCTCTTCTACTGTTATTTTCATGCTCACTGCTCTTCTGAACTTGCTAACTGCATGCCTCCCCCCCCTCCCGCGGCCTCGCTGCACAAGACTTTCTACTCATTCTCATCCCTATTCTGTCATCTTCCTAATGCAAGAGTTAATCAGTATCTTTACTCTTTCATCCCTTTCACTGGTAAACTCTGGAACTCTCTTCCTGTTTCTATTTTTCCACTTTCCTATGACTTAAATCTTTTCAAAAGAAGAGTAACAAGACACCTCCCGAACTAAATTGGCTCACCCTTCTTTTTTATTTTATTCTCTTACTGTCTTCTTTATAGGGACTGGCAACTAAGCGGGCTTTGTGTTACCCATTTTTGTTGTGCCCTTGGCCAGTTCCTTGTGATGTAAAAAAAAAAAAAAAAAAAAAAAAAGTGAGTGAGAGGACTGGAAGATGTGAGGAGAGGGAATGTAAGAGAGTGAGAGGACTGGAAGATGTGAAGAGAGGGAATGTAAGAGAGTGAGAGGACTGGAAGATGTGAGGAGAGGGAATGTAAGAGAGTGAGAGGACTGGAAGATGTGAGGAGAGGGAATGTAAAAGAGTGAGAGGACTGGAAGAGAGGGTGACACCGAACACATGCTTGAGGGATTGCCAGCCGTTGTTTCAAGATTAATCGGGGTCCACAAGGCACAAACACATCGCAAGTCAGACAACGCCCATGGTAAAGGGAGACGGCCTGAACGTTACGTGAAACTGGTACATCGGATTACGGATTATTTACGGATGATTTACGGATGGTACATACGATTACATCCGAGCTCCTAAAAAAAAAAAAAATTAAGTGACCATGAGACCCAAGTGTTGTTTTCTACCTTTAAAATATGATCAGACAAGATGATGGTGTTTCGACAGTCCCTAATCGAATATGAGTGACACAAAAAGCTGACATAAAGATGTTCACAGGCCTCAATGTCACAAAATCAAAAATAAAATTGACCAGCATCGAAAAAGCTTTAAAAAAATAAACCATGCAGCATAAGTACAACAAAAATATGGAAGAAAAAAAAATTGAATGAACAAGCACGCACTCATAAATCTAAAACTGATTAAAAAACACAAATGGTGAATCAATAAATGACCACCGAATATGTACCCAGACTCTATACTCGTACGTCAGAATAGCACTAATAAGAGATGGATTCAAACACAAATACTTATATTATCGATTCATCAACTAAATAAACACAAAGCAATAAAGGTACGCGACTTGACAACCTAAAATCCTAAATGAACCCCGAGTGAGCAGAGTTCAAGCACAACTTTCACTCTCCCTCATCATGTACTTTTCTGCGACAGGCTGGTGCGCACCTATAGTTTCATTTTTAGAGCGTGGCGTTATGCCTTATGAGTCCCGCTGGGAGCAACACTTTGCAATCATGGAGTGGCCGAAGACTATCCACATGCAGCCCCATCTATCCCACCATCGACGGCGAGAGCAACGGGGGACACAGGAAGCGGCATATGAGCCTCTAATCAGCACAGGCGTCACTAATAATAATAAAAATAAAGAAAAATCCTGCTTGTGCCACCACGGGTGAGGACCAACCAAGCATTATCCTCACCAATGAGAACCTGAAGGGCTAACCACCTGAGCCCTCAAGAAAATAAAAGCCTACAGGCGCTATGCATAGGCACAAACGTGGGAAAAATTAATTGATGCGAGTTTAAAAAAATTGCTAGGTGCCTGCATTCTTTAGTTAACTTTGAGATGGTAACCATCTCAAAGTTCTTAGATAAAAAGTTCAACCCAGAGTCGAACGAACCCGAACCCATATTAGACACACACTATGTTAAACTCCCATTTTACGGCCATCTCATTACACCATTCGAAAAAAAACCTCAAGATCTACTTAAGTTACATCTTCCTAACTCAAAATTTAAAATTTATTTTTACTAATTCTTTACCTTAAGAACTCATTTCAAATATAAAGACTCTATACCTAAAGCCCTTTTTTCCCAAACATAATTTACGAATTCAATGTTCTGTTAACGCTAGATACTCGGCGAGACGACAGGAATCTAACCCTTAGGCTTTCTGAGCATAAAGGTGTTTCTGCACGTACTGGTCGACCCATTTCTTCACCTTTCGAAATCTGCAATCCGCTCACACTCCTTGATTTAGATCACCCTTTTTCATGAATGACTTTAGTATCCTATCCAAGGCACACTACCCTAGTGACCTAAATTATTAGAATCCATACACATCAAGCATCTGTCCCCTGATCTTAATAACCAATTTCACTTCACACCAACTACATATACTCAAATGACTATCACTGTTTCGATTGCCCGACTCTCGGTTCGATCGCCCCACACCCACGAAACTAGTGTTCATTCAGTCC